>LPNX011068987.1:345031-487838 GCA_001517045.1 Pseudotsuga menziesii | reverse complement strand
ATATTTTTATAGCAAAATTATCCTATTGCTATATATTTTCAATCTCTTCTTAGGAGGTAGGTACTAAGCAACTTTGTTGCTTATTCCACTTGTTTTTAATTTTGTATTCGAATATAAGTTTCACATTATTCATAAAGAAAGTTAATAAATAAAGTTACTCGTTCATTATATTTAATAATTTAATTAGTTTTATAATATATAAATTAACTTTATTGAAATAAAATATATCTATGTATTTTTCTATGTGTTTCAATTATTATTTTTAAATGTTATATAACTGCAAACAAACAAGATCATAATATTATAACATAAACCTACACTCATTATTACTATCATTCTTATTTAAATTAACTCTATTGAAATAAAATAGATATAAGTATTTAAAAATAAATGTGTTTCATTTTTTTTAATTGAATGTTATCTCACTACACATAAACAACCACAATATTATAATATAAATCTAATTTCCTTTGTGGTTGTGGGATAACAAGGATTTATCTAATCCATTTGGAGCTATTAAAGCTCCATCCATTTTTTGGGATATGAGTGAGGAGCAATAACAAGAATATTTCTAGGAGAATCTTTATTTCTAGAGAGATGATGCACTAATAAACCAAGGAAATCATTCTCATTTAAATTTAAACAAGTGGGGCTGCTAAGGCAGCAAGTCCCTACCTAAAGCTTCATAAGTTGACTTGTCTTGTAGCTTCACCTTTGGAGGCTAAGTATACTAGAAGAATTAAGGGCTGAGACAATCAATATTCTTGGTACAATTATGACCTAAGATTACCCTGATTGAGATAAACTCCTAATTGGGCAAATTGGATGCTAAGAGATAGGTGATTGAGATCTAGGCCATCACGCGTAAGGAAGAAGGAAGGATACCGCCCAGGCCAAGTCTATCAAGCAAAACGCCACACTGGACACTGTCAAGCATTAGCCACCCACCTTGCTTAAAGGCACTGCTTCCTTCTTAGCATGAAAGAAACCTGTGATGTCAAATAAAACGATAATCATACTCAGCAAAAAAACGTTTTGACTTTCTTACGATCTTCAAGTGTGATCTATCATGAATTATCATCGACAAATAATGATATCATATCACCAAGTCTTCGAAGTTTGTGATACATCGCATGCTGATAAAATTGTGCTTGATGTGATAAGCTAAAGTAAACAACATTGGATAAAGTAACCGTCTATTCATCAACGACCAACAAAAGGCAAAGGCAAAATTGAATGATTGTACGTGTCATCTATAAATATCTCACAGATAATTTGGCATTAAAACCAGTTACTTCATTCCCAACAAAATTTTTAACATAACAAGTTTCCAAAGGTTGTTGAATAAGACACGCCTTTAGCATAAGGGTGAAGGTATTAATTTTAGCAAACAAATTGTGATCTTTGAAGGTCTGCCAAACTCTCTGATCTTGTGGGAATGGTAAAAACGATTTAATGCAGGCCTGTAGAATATCAAAGAACCATCCTAGTAAAAGAGTATTATCTTATCTTATCTGCAAATGGCATCTTCTTTTGCATGTCGGCTTATATATTTTATGACCTGGTTAATTTAATCCTCTTCATCATGGCAATGACTAGATTCATTTCTTTGATAAGTTGGCAATAACATATTTATCTCATTCTTCATGTTGACATCAATCCTTGAGCAAATATTGTTACCCTAAATGGTTTCCCAATGCGAATTAATAACAATATGCCATGTTAAAGGCCATTTCGCAGTGGTGATACTAACACCAAACTGAAAAAGGGCAGGCTTACTAAGAATTGGGAGCTTATATACATGATATCTGGTGATGGAGCATTGTCGGGTTTGCTCATCCATAAATAAATCAGGAAATGCCGGACTCAACCACCTCAAAAGAAGTAACCAGTGTAGGAATAATTGTTAATAGAATCGAAGGGCAGGGCGGATCTTAAACCGACTCTGTAATCACTCTATCTATTATAGCACTTGCAACCGCTACTCGGCCCCACACTTTTTGATATATGGCATCAATCTATCCTGGGAAAGTAGTGAATAACGGAAGCCTCAACCCTTAAATAATAATGTTCCGGCCAGGATAACCGTAGCTTACTCATTTCAAATAGAAAACAACTACCTTTCATTACAGTAATAAAAGCAATGAGGTGTAATATAGCAGGGCCCTAATGAATTTATTCATTTAGAATAAGAAATTGTAAACAATAAAATACTATAGAATTATGTATCACTATGCCCCACCGGATAACCGTGGCAATATCAAATGATCCAAACTGTCAACTTGCGCCTTGCATACTCCCCAACAGTATCAGCTTCAAATGTCCAAATGTCCAAATGTCAATTTGCAAAAAGCATCTATCCATCGTAGGTCTTCTAGAGTTATAGAGTTATGAATAGCATTGAGCTTACCTCCCATGGCCTTTGGTGAACTTGGGAAGCAGGGACGGGAGCAGCCCGTCGGTAGCTCTAGCTCACACCTGGTATACTCACCATAGACACGAAAATATGCTATTATGTCAATGTTGGAAAGACGCTATTATGTCAATGCTGGTGATTCTGTTCTGTGAGTACCAGTGAATGAAGCACATGAGGAATGCACTGGGAGAGAAAAGCAGTTAGGAGGGAACTTAAAGCTATAGATTGTGTGAAACGAAGCTGAACTTGTCAATAAAGATAATATAAAACTTAGGTTTCACATTTTTATTTCTGTGTGTAATGGATGTCTTCCAAATTGGATTTGCCTTTAGCTTTTGGAGCGATTAGCAATAAGAACGAGCAGTGATAGCAAGGCAGGGGAATTAGCAAGAAAGAGATGTAATTATAATTATAGAAAATGCCCAATTTTGCAGTTCCCATAGAGTAGTGCTTGGAGCATCCTCTATTCGGAGCCGCTATTGCCTTTAGATTTCCCCAGTTTTTTCAGGTATGCTATGTATAGAGAGTTATATGTTAGATCAGGTAGGTCATTACGTAAGTTAAAACCAAGAAACTACCGTAGAAACTGAGAAATTGAGTTCCAATTATTGAGAATGTAAAACTAATATTTGTCCAAAAATTTAATGAAGTGGGTTTGTTCTGGATATTGGTGGTTAGCTATTTTAAACTAGCTGTCAAAATTTTAGTTTTTGCATGAAGTGGTTTGTTGTAGAGGTTGTCGTGACACTTTGTAAGGTATAGTTTAAAATAGCTCATGATTGAGTTATTTAGATATAATATGTGCAGGTGTCTACTTGCCCAGCCTATGCGAGTCTCACAGAAGCCCAGACGGGCGGATGATAAGGGAGGTTATGTATAATTCTATTGTTGCTCCTGCAACGATTGGTTTTTGAGCTATACCAATATCTCTCGAGTCCCACTATCATTAAAGTAAGTTTCTACTTTTTATACAGAACTACGGTACAAGGTTCAGTACTATGAATCTGTTTATATGTGCAATCAACCTTATGTTCTATTTTATTTTTTCAGGACACAATTTTTTTCGATGTATTTTTTCGATGTATTTGTCAATTTGAATGCCATTTCACGAAGCAAAAATATAAAAATTATATAAATGTTAGGCCTTAACGCTTTAGTTATTCAGACCACCACCATGACCTCAGTGAACTAGTATCAGAACCCTTCTGTATGTCAGAATAATTATTTTATGAAAGTCTGGGTGATAAGTTGTTTTATCAATTAAAACCTAACACGTTTTATCTCCAAGTAGAGGCTACATGCATATGAAAGAATTTATAATCTTCACAGCTCCCGGGCGACAGTATTAGTTAAAATTATCAGATATGCAGAAAAAACTAGAAATGAAAACACTGTTCAAAGAATTCACAAACTTGAAACCTATCCTCGGCCTCGAACCTGTGTTTGACATTCAAAAAGACTAGTTGAAATATAAGCTAATTAAGAAATGTGAGATGAGAGAGGTAGATTCTGTACATTATGGAAAGTTCTACTGTTCACGTTGGCAATGTTGTACTAATGAGCTGAGCAAAAGCAGCGATCTCCTGCTCCATGGTGATTTCTGATCTGCGCCCTTGCAAGGAGCAATCTTGACCCCCCGGCTGCATGCTACAATGGGGTTATGGCTCTCAACGTGAAAGCCTGGGCTATTCTAGATAGGCGAGCAGCGTGTAGGTGTATTAAATCTGTGCCTTCTGGTGACCATTACAACTAAGCTTAACATGCATCCACATAAAAGATGCTTCAATGAATGGACACCACATGGACACCACACGTCCAACATGCACGTTGACAAAAGCATCACAGTTCAGTACTAAAACACGAAAATTTTTCACCTAAGTTATGCAATCAAACATTAAATGCCATGAAACTAATGCCAAATTGATTTTAGCATTAATCTACTTTGGAAATAAATTGAACGAAAACTTTGATGTTTATGAAAATTAACAACAACCCTCGCCTCGAATAGAGGCCAAATAAGAAGACAATTTAATTGATTGGTTGTCAAAAATTTTGTATATTTTGATTAGCTGATAAAACGGTGTCTCTTATACTATCTGACAAAAGTTGAAATAAAAAAAGAATGAACTTAATAAAAAAGGAATGAACTTAGGTTATAAAAAGTAAAATGTCTTAAAGTGCGGGCCTTGTTAATGAAAATGGCGGCAATCCGTTTACTATAGTCCCTGCCAGCCCGAAGGGCAGGGACTAATAAGATAAATAAAGACCATATCTAATATAACACACTATTAAGGCACCTGAGTGGGCCCAATGGTTAAGAGCTTGTGTTATCTCCGAGGAGGTCACAGGTTCAAAACCGGCGGGGGGTAGGGATTCCTATTTAGCCCGTTGTGACGAGACTCAAAGGGTAGGCGACCCCTGGGATAGGTGCCCACCTATAGGTATTTCATGGGATGTGGTACCGGGATGTCTCGGCCCCTGCTTAGTCACAAGTTTCTGGTATATCTGGCTTGCGGGCTGTTGGATATACTCTTGGCTGTTGCCATGGCTAAAAAAAAATATATAACACACTATTGAATTATGAAAAAAGAAAAGTTCTTAGAGGAGACGTTGCTCTTACTTTTTGTTTTTGCAAGTAAAGTTTTTAAATATTAAACAATTCATATGCCATGTAAGAAGTTGACCTTACATAAGAAAAATCACAACAATAAGAATAATTATGTTAGGAGACTTTTATTAAAAACAAAAAAAATTCTAAAAATATTTATTTTCAAAGGTCTTATCAAAATTTGAATAAAGGAATTATCACTTATATTAGTGGGGTTTTTTAATAAAAGAATTACCACTTACTTAGATTAGTGGGTTGTAGGTAGAGTTTATTGTTTTCTTTATTTTATTTTATTTTTATGAAAGTATATTTAATATTTCGACATGTCTAAAGTACAAGTAAAGGTTTATTTGTTTGTTTTTTAATTCCTATATGAATTTCTTTCAAATCTTATTGGTTTCATACCATGAAAATTAAGATTAAAAAAATGGACCAAAAAATAAAAAAAAAAGTTTTCTAACATGAATGCATGCACTGCATGGACACTTTCCTCAATGTACAAAGCAAGTTGAGTTTTGACTTAACACATGAAGGATCTACAAATCATGGCTATATGGGTCGTTGTTCTTGGTATTGTTCAAGAAGCTCTTCATCTCAATTTGTTTGTCAGAAATGTGCCATATGCGGAGATAGTCAGTGAAGGTGGCGAGGAGGTCGGGATTCTGGCATTCTTTGTCGGGTATGAACATCATCGGAGTGGGAGGGTACGAGTCATCGAAGTAAATCTTGGGGTAAACCTTAATGTCACCTCTATTTTCATCTAACTAGATTATCTCCACTCTATTATTGTAATGCTCCATAATGCTCGCTATCCCTATCCAATACTTCTTGTCTTTGTGAACACTCTAGTTTATGTTGTATATGTGCCATGGTGTCTTGTATGTGTAGCTCTCATAATTATTCAGTTGCTCCTCTCAATCCTCCCATCCCTCTAACCGTTTTCCATTTCTCTCTTTCCTTCAAAATACCTACCCCAAAGAAAAATGCATGTGTGGATAACATAGTGAGTTGTTCTAGATTCTCCACAGAATAAGCTTATTGTAATCTACTACCAAATATTCCCTGCATGAACAAATTGTGAGTTACTTACCACAATATTTTACATCTCCATTTATTAAATATTAATAATTCTTCCTATTTCATTTTTTCCACCCAAGTTCTAACTATTCACCATCTCTTCTGAAGTTCCACCCTTAACGAACTATTCAATTTTTCATCATTTCATGAAATTCCACCTAGTCAAAGTTATTCAAACACATTGATTCATAAAATCATATGCTTGATGTGGAATTTTGGTATTTATTCAAAATTGGTTTTCTTGTAGATTTATTAAGTAATCTAAGAAATAGAGGTGTACTTGAATTTGTTACTCTAGTTTAGTGGATCCCATTATATGGTGGTATTTGTTAATGGGACCTCGCATGAAGATCAGGGACCTTTTAGATGCAATTGTAGATTCATGAAACTCTCAAGAGTTTAATAAATAAAAAATACAAATATTTTCTTTCATCTAGGCATGGGTGGTGTGAGAATTACATCTCAAGTTAGATCTAGGAGCTAGAACAATTTCACCATCAAAGTGTTTGACAAAAGATGCAAGAGAAACAAAAAAAGACAGAAATAGATGGAATAGCACATATCAAAGGTGTTGATTGTTGATCATATTATTATAATACATCATTTATAATACATTGGACAAATTCAAGTGGATCTGGAAGCCAATTGCAGTTGTACATATGTCAACATGAGAATTGACCTCAATACCCCCTAGTTAGACCAATGGAGACCGAAATCAGCCCAAACAGTCACGAATCCTCATGTGAACATTGGCGAGGTGTGTTGGGTCATTAATGAGTCCTAGACAGGTGTGGGAAAGAATATTCATGTGAGTGGGGTGCTCTAGGTGGCAATAAATGCTCCCGTGAGAGCTAAAACAGGCCAAATACACCACTAGCGCACTTGGTCAAGCCTAGACCCCAACATTCAAGGAGGTAGTGCTCCAATTCATTAATGAGCGAGCATATGGGCTGGGTTGACCAAACTAGGGCCCTGTTGTAGGTGTGAACATGCTAAAATAACCAGATATTAGCAGAATTAACTCTCCTAAGTCTAAAACCATAGGATATCATTGTATCAAGACAAATGAAATTATTCTAAGGTATAAACTATATACTAAGGATGTATTACTACTTATACACCCTCCCTTAATCCATATTTAGTACAATTTAATGATTTATTGAGGCCTTGGAAACTAGGCACAAGTCACCTTTTACAACAATGTTTATTAATCCATGTAACATAGGTAAGGAGGAAAACCTCATGGGACAAAACCTCCCCTCAAAAAATGGATTGTGACACAGGAAAAAAACTGCATATACTCCAAACTAAATGAAAATGTTTGGAGGAATCTTCTTCTTTGGAAGAAGTGGAATGTGCTCAACCAACTCAGGAACAACTACATGATGAATCTTTAGACCATGTAGAACAACTGAAATGCACTAATTGGAGAGAAAATGGTTCTCTTTAGACTTGAAATTTGAACCAAATAGGATGCCATGCCTGAAAGAGACTGAAAATGCTTGAGAATAGGTGACCCTAAGTGAGTCATACGGATATTAAAGCATCAACTTTGAATGAAGGTTGTAATCAACTGTAAGAATGTGGAACAAGAGTCCCAAATGTGCCATTGTGATGGCAAAGGCTTCCCCATATTCATATGAAATTGAAGGAACTCTACTAGTGATGGTGGAGGAATACATGGGAAAAATAGTGTGAAGCAGTGAGATATCTTCACTTGAAATCCAAACCTCTCCATATTTCAAAGCAATACTCTCATGTGAAGAAAACCCATCTTCTAGAGAAGGATCGCTATGAACATCGACTAAAAATACATCTTTCCCATTCGTAGAAGAAGACATAGAGGAGAAGGGTGTAGAATGGATAGATAAATCTTCAGCAGTAGTGATGGCAGTAGCTCATATGCTCTCTTCATGAAACATATCTTCTTGGCAACAAGAGGAAGCCATAGAGGAAGAAACTTGAGTTGAATCATTTGCTGAATCTTTGTCTACTTCTTCTTCTTCATTTCGAATAGCTTCTTGAGAAATGAATGAGGCCGAGATCATAGGTTAAAGAACACATAAGGAGGTGCCCATTTGCTTTCTCTCCATATAGCTCACATATTCGTACTACATGCCAAGAGATTCATCTATATTTCTCCAAATATCAAATGGGTAATCAATAGAATCAAGGATGTAGTGCATTGTAGGAGGTATAACCAGACACATAATTCCATAGGCTCCATCATTGTCATTAATCCAAGCATCCTTCTCTTCATAGGACTCTGGTTCTCTCACAGCACCAATGGAAACATCATAGAGACATTGCCTCTTCATATATGCACACATATTTGACTTCCATTCAAAATAGTTGAATAGAGAAAGGAGAGGAAATTTTTTTGAATCCATGAAGTTGTTGTAAAAACCTGCAATGAAAAACACTCACATAAACTGGAAATATTCCCTAAACAACAACTCAAAATCACAAGATTTGTTGCAACTTCAAGAATCTCTAATACCATGTGAGAATTTCATCTCAAGTTATATCTAGGAGCTAGAACAATTTCACCATCAAAGTGTTTGACAAAATATGCAAGAGAAACAATAAAAGATAGAAATAGTTGGAATAGAAAATATGAGAGGTCCTGATTGTTGATCATATTATTATCATACATCATTTATAATACATTGGACAAATTTGAGTGGCTCTGGAATCCAATTGGATTTGTACATGTGTCAACGTGAGAATTGACCTCAATCCCCCCTAGGTGGACCAATGGAGACCCAACGCAGCCCAAACAGTCACTAATCCTCATGTAAACATTGATGAGGTGTGTTGGGTCATTAATGAGTCCTAAATAGGTGTGCATGAGAATATTGAGGTGAGTGGGGTGTTCTAGATGGCAATAAATGATTTTGGGGGAGATAAAATAGGACAAATACACCACTAGCACACTTGTTCAAGATTAGAATCCACAAATCAAGGAGGTAGTGCTCCAATGCATTAATGAGGGAGCACATGGGCTGGGTTGACCAAACCAGGGCACTATCGTAGGTGTAAACAGGGAAAAATAGCCATATATTTAGTAGAATTAACTATCTTAAGTCTAAAACCATAGGATATCATTGTATCAAGACAAATGAAATTAGCCTAAGGTCTAAACTATGTACTAAGGCTGTATTACTACTCCTACAGGTGGTTCCAAGCATAAAATGTTTGATAACATGTGGCATAGGAAACATAAATGCTCGAGCATTGCATAACTACATAAGGCTTGAACATGATTTAGTTCATAAACACTCCAACATTTTAGTTAACATATTATTAACCCTAAAAGGGTCCATGTCCTCCATTCTACATCTAACATCCATGACAACCACATGAGTTGTCAAGGAGAAGAAAGAATGACCAAGAATTCTCCACTTCTAGAGGGGAGAATTGGAAGATGAGGGAATAAATTTGAAGAAGAGGGAAAATTGGAAAAGGTAGGCATGGTTCCTTAAGAAACTAGGCTATTTACTTTTTCCTCTTTTCCTTATAAACATATATTTTTTATGTTTCCCCAATTTTTAAGTCTAATTTAATGAAACCAAAAAAAAAATTTCATAATAAAATTACATACTAAATCCATACCCATAGTCTAATTATATACCAAATCCAACTAGAAAATCAATGGTTTTACAAATTTTGAGGATCTCACCCAAGAGTTCCATAAATTTTTGTATCATAGAATGTTGGGGATAACATAATAATTATACTTTAACAAACCGCTAGAACAACCTGTTGAATAAATGGCTAAAAATTAATCTTCCTTCCACATCTTTTCAAATTCCTCCACTATCCTTTTACTCTCTCTAATTATCTATTGGATCAATATAATACTAGGCTTATGTAGGTCAACTGAATAACAACCAATTTGTTTTTAGATTTCTTACCCAACCCACTTATTTTAGTGTATAGTATTAGCACCTCTACTAAACTCTTACTAAATATTTATTCTAGGTATGAAGTGGAATCTACAAGGTTCACCATTAGAGGATTCCTCTTTTACATCCATAGCAATAGGTATTCCTATGTCTAGATTAATTTTACCCCCATATATTTATCAAAAAAATATTCCCTACTCTAGGTAATACAAGCTCCCTTCCCCAACTGTAAATACATCTGACAATACACCATTCACCACTTTCCCTAATTTTACTCTTCTATCATTCTTTATAGAAAAGTCCTTATAAATTTCTAACCTAATCCAAGACTAACCTCATAAATTTCCACTAGCATTCTCTAAATTATCAAAATTGGTAAAGGGATTGTATGGATTAGTAATTTTCATTATAGGCTAGTCGAATGCTTGCTCCAAGTTTTAAGGATGATGAAAAATTGTAACCAAAATGAATTTTGGCATGTCCAATGATGGATTGACATTTTTTTTCACAAGTAACTCTTCACATCCATTGATGGTTGATTGCAAACCCCTTTTTACATTCATATATCCCAATGAATTATGAAATTATATGTTCTCATCATGGTTAATTTTTTTTCATCTCAAGCTTCTCCTACAAACTACTAGAGACATTAGACGTCCGTTCAATCTTTCAATCCAACTATTTCAGTATCATTTCTCCTTCATTCCTCCTTTTAAAATTTAATGAGACATTCAACAGATAAATTCCAATAGATATATAATGTTACAGTTTAAAATTTATTCATACATATTCCAAGTGATTATGTACACAACATCGACTTCTATCTCTATATCCGTAACCTCTACAAAACCATCCTTTAAGTCAATCTCAACTAGGATATGAGCCATCGAGTGTGGGATATCCACTTTAGCATTCTTATCATATTCTAAAAAACTCCCTATGTTATTCCCTATTCCCTAAATACTTTCACATTATGGAAGTCGAGTACTACACCAACAAGTTTTAAACACATATGGAGCTTGGTTTTCTCTTTGAACTGGGGTCAAAACTAGGCTTCCATTTCTTTAGAATAAAACTATGTTGCATCACTCTAGAACCATCTAGACCATACAACATTAACACCATTTTCTTTATCTTTCAAGTGGGATAAAAACCAAAATTATACCAATTTATGAAACCTTGGCACATGTAACCTAACACAAATTTCCACTTGCAAACTAAACTACATTTCTCCTCACCATATAGATGTTAACCTATGTAACCCTTTAAAACATATCCCTTAAATACCTACCATCCCAAATATTATAGAATGTCAATCACCATATATTCTCAAGAAAAAAGGGTTTAGAAGGTGCCTTTAATATAAAATTGAAAAAATATGATTCCCTCTATCATCACATGATGTTTTCTCCATAATTGAACGTGATGCTTAATGTTCAATGGAATATTCAACATCTATATATTCATGAAACAATTTTCCATGCTTCTCATATTATCCCTAGAATACAATATTTACACCATTCACATTCATCTTCTAAGGTAGTAAAAAAAAATATCATCTTCAATTGCCTAAGAATGATGGTCTTATACCTTCTCCAAAACTAGGGATTTTCTCAATAATGTGAAATGCCCATTTTGCACAAGGGGGTCAATTTTGAATTGGAATATGTTAGGTGAATTTGGGAAGTATGAACATGTCCAAAATGGACAAACAAATACATAACGTAGTTATGCTTCCTGGTTTGGTATCATGCCCCTAGAGCAAGTCCACAAATTGTCCCTGAATGTCCCTGAGGGGTAAGTTGCAACTACCCATAGAACAATGAATGTAACTCGGATCATGAAACTACCAATTTCGATGGATTCAAAATGTCAGGATTCATCTTGGGGAACCCATATACAATGATTCAATCTCGCAACAACAATCCTATTATACCATCTTTGAAACTAGGGTTTTGCTAGTAAGGGAAAATTCTAGTTTTGCACAAGGGGGTCAATTTTGAATTGAAATATCCGACGTGATTGTGGAAAATATGAACATTTCCATAATGTATGAACACATATGTTGTATCTCAATAAACCTGATTATGATTCCCAATTTATATTTTGTGCCCCTAAAGTGAGTACACAACTTGCCCTTGAATGGCCTTAAGGGGCATGTTGCAAATTCTTATCGAAAAGAAAACATAGCTTAGATCATGAAACTGTTGATTTAGATGGATTCAAGATGTTATGTTTCATCTAGGAGAACCCATATACAATGATTCAATATCCCATAAACATTTCTATTATATCATCTTTGAAGCTAAGGTTTTCCTCAGTAAGGGCCAATGCTAGTTTTGCAAAAGTGGGTTAATTTTGAAATGAAATATGTTGGGAGATTGGGGGAAGTATGGACATGTCAAAATTGTCCCAAAACATATGGGGGAGCTGATGGAACCTATTTATGAAACATGGTTTTTATTTTTTGACCCTGGAGAAGTCCACAAATTGTCCCTAAATTATCTTAGGGGGCAAGTTTCTACTTCCCATAGAACAAAAATTGTAACTTGGATCATGAAATCATCAATTTTGATGGATTTGGGGTGTCAATTTTTAGCTAGGGAAACCCCTCTATAGTGATTTAATATCCCAGAAGTTTTCCTATTATACCAACTTTGAAACTAAGGTCTGTCTTAGTAAGGGTCAATGCTAGTTTTGCACAAGTGCGTCAATTTTGAAACCCACTTAATAATAAAATGGACAAAATAATATGTGGGAGTTGATGAAACCTAGTTATGATTCTCGGTTTGGATTTCATGCCCCTAATGCAGTAATTTCTGTGTTTCACAGAGAAAAAACTTATTGTCCTTTCTAACCAAATTAAAGGGTCTTTGACTATATAACCCGAAAGAGTCAGCCACCCCTACATGTAATTCAATGCCACAAATTCAACAAAATAAACACTTTTGTGGTTAAGCCCATGCATTTTATTCTATTTCCATTTGCAAGTCACCCCTTGTAGTCATTCATGGACACATGCCAATTGGTACCGGGACATAAAAATACCACCAGGAATCCAAATCAAGCTCTGTAAGTTTAGGCATGTGTATCTAGGCATAGAAAAGGTGGTCAGGCCAACTGGAGGGTTTTGTGGTGGGTTCTCTAGAATTTTACTCCCCCAATGAAATAATTTCTATGGCTTATATCGTTTAGAATAGAAACTAGGGTTTAGGCTACAAACTAGGGTTTCTGGGTATTTATAGTAGATATTTGTTAGTGATAAGAGTGATATTTGTCAGTGGCTTCTAGGTATTTAGGTTTCTATGGAAATGGAGAGGGGGATAGGTTTGTTTAAAAAGGGCCACATATACACATATGGGAATGTTGTGGGGTCAATAAGTTCATTCGATCTAAGTTCAACTTTTCTCAATCCATTCCATTGGATTCATAGAATATTTGTATCCTTCTAAAGGATCAAGAGACACTTAAATTTATTGACATTAAAATGAAAGGATCATTGTTAAAAATAAAGGGATCATTCTTTTGTTATTTGGAAGTTATCCATGAAATATTTGGTGTGCATCAAAATCATGTCTTGTTAACATTGCTCAATGGAGACATTGAATTTGACATTAAAGTGATTAGTTAACCTAGGGATAAAACAAAATAAGGTTTACATTGCAAACTAGGAGTTAGTCTACAAGTTAGGGTTTACAAGTAAAAGCTAGGACTTTTGCAAGGCCAATGATACCATTACAAAGTTGTAGAGGTGTGAATGTTTAATAGTAGATAGTGGTCAAAGGTGACATTGCATTTGGCATTAAAGTGATTGTTCAACATTAGGGATTCTACAAACTAGGGCCTAATCACAAACTAAGGTTTACATTGGGTACTAGGAATTAGTATACAAGGTAGGGTTTAGATACATAATAGGGTTTACAAGTAAAATCTAGTGCTTCTACATGGAAAATTATGGCATTATTATCAACTCCCCAATACCCAATATTATATAATAAACAACATGTGACATACAACATATAAAATGACATTAAACTTAAATACAAGTAATTAACCGACATATAATTAAATTATTTAAAGAGAATAATTCATAGAAAATATCACATTACATACATCATACGTAACATATGCATAATAGAGAAGGTAAGGATAAGTAGGTTTGTGGGAAAGGTAAGGATAAGTAGGTTTTTTGGCAAGGTAAGGATATTTCAAGTGGCTTGTGTGACTATATGTTAGGTTAAATTAGGTTATTCTAGGTTATGAAGGTTTAGTAGGTAGGGTGGTCTACTATAAGGTTTACCATATTATGATATTTTAGGTTAGGAAGGCTTAGTAGGGTAGTTTACTCTAGGTTTTGTATGGTTGATAAATAGTGGAGTAGTCTACTAGGGTTGGTAGGGTACATTAGATAGTGGTGTGGTTTAGGCTAAGGCATAGTTGTTTTAAGTAGGTTCCTCAGAAAGATTAAGGTAGAAAGTAGGGTTGGGATTGTTTAGGCTAGATTAGGGTTTCCTAGTCGGGTATAAACAAGTCTAGGTTATCTTTATCTAGGGTAGGTAAGAAAGTCTAAGGAAAAACTATGGTTTCACTCAATATATGAAAAATTGGGGTTTCATTTTTTAGGATTAAATAATCCTCCCTTGTCCATATATAGTATATTTGATCATTTTTCCTATATCGGGGGACATTATTACTCTATTGGAGTATGGGGAACACATATAGAGGTTATTTTACACTTAATGAATGTTCATGCATGAGTTTAGGTGCCTTTGAGACCAATACCTACATTATAGAATTCATTGTAAGTGCCACCAGTAGCCTCCATTAGTTGGTCATGGTTGGTAAGCAATTATGCAAAGTTAGTCTCCGGTCACAATCAGTTAGATCACTCTTGGTTAGTATAGCGCCGATTTTGCATGGTTGATGGGGAAGTGGTGCCATTTTCCACCTACCTCAATATTTTAACTGATTGTTGGACTTATTTAGACATCTAGGGTTAGACCAATTTCTCCCATGCAGTGATTTAGACACTCCTACCTAGCTATTTAGTTGGTAGATTCGAATCTTTTCCACATGATTCGAATTATCCTTATTGTAACACTGTTGTATTACTATTGAATTAATGAATATTAATGTTGTAATTAACTTTCTTATCATTTTTATCTGAATTTTTTCTTGTTCAGTGTAAATTGTTCTTACTATTCCACTGCACAATTCTACGTTTCAATTTCTACCATTGCATGTAGATCAATGGTTCAATAATTTAACATGGTATCAGATATTTTTTCAGGCTAGCAACAAGTCTTGTCTGACCTCCATCATACACCAGAAGCAACTGAGTTTCCACATAAATCCTGGAATGATAGCCTTGCTCCCTTTGGGTTCTGTTTAGAGAAGTCTATCCAGGTGTGACAGACTCTAAAAAGTGTACATGTAAAGGTGGAAAGGCTTGAAACTGAAATGATTGTGATTTTTTCAATCTTAATTTCCTTACCTATGTAGCTACTTGAATAATTGATGGTTTCAGCATACAAAGAGATGGATTCTTCATCTCTCGTACCCTGAATATTTACAACTTTCAACTATTCATATTGGAACGGAGATATGCAGGTAGCCTTGTGTAAGCTCGGTCCGTATAGGATGAATATGGGTAGAGAAACTGAGCTGCAACAATATGTTGCGAAGAAGAAGTATTTGAATCCACTTGATGAGGCCTTCAACTTCATGTGTACTCATATCTCCTGGGATATTTGTTCCACCTTGAGGGACTTAGGAATCCGAAGGAAGCTTGGGTTAACTTGAATATTTGTTTTGAAAACAAGATGAGATTTGAGGGAACATATTGGAGAATGAGCTCATTTCTCTACATCTTAGCAGTTCCGAATCAATTCAACAATTCTTCATAAAGTATAAGACTCTAGTACTGTAATGCAAACAATGTGGATTGGAAAGGAAATAGTAGGATCTTGTGTTGTCTGTTCTTAGAAAAATTGGTTTTGAGTACTCGGTCTTTGTCTCTACATTCCATTCTGGAAGAGATTCCATCCCCAATTGGAGGATTCCTTCTCTAGATGCTTTTGTTGAGTCCTTAATACAAGAGCAAGATAAATTGGTTCAAATGGGAGTGATTCAAGCCTCCAAGAATCAAGCACTCTTGATGAAAGACTCAAACAATGTGCAAGATAGAGGGAAGCACAAAGGGAAGGAGCCTAAAGCCACTGATTCTAAGACAAAAGAGAATCATATATATTCTAAATGAGCCTCATGTTCCAAGAAAAAGAAGAAATTTGAGAAGACTAGATGTCCATATTGTATGAGATTTCATGCTGAAAGCCAGTGCATGAAGAAGACAATCGACCATCTGTCAATACTCCTTAAACATAACAATATAGCTCTTCTATAAAGATTAAAGAGGTCTGATGCTGGAAAACCAACATAAGATCATGAGAGGTTCCGCGCCTTGAAGGCTAGCTTCACTCGGTCGAAGGATTACTTGATAGATTCTGGAGCATCCAACCACATGGTTTCCTCCAAGGAATCCTTCACCACTCTCAATATCATAGGAGGACCTAGTATTCATATGGGTGATGAAACTCAGATCCCAGCAGCAGGAATAGGTTCTATTAAAATCCAACATGGAGATTTCAGAAATGTACTCTATGTTCTGTCCATTGCAGAAAAAATTGTTATATATATACCATACTCACCAAAGCATGTGGTATTTGTCCCTAACTCATTAGAGATCATAAATGTCTCAACTAGGAATATTTTAGAGAAAGGTATTGCGTATCATGCCTCCAAGGCATATGCATTTTCATATTCCATGCCCTACTTAGATCCAACACAACCATTGCTCATATTTGAAGCAGATAAAGGTATCAAATTTCCTTTACTTCCATTGGCAGATACATATTTATTATCTAACATTTCATATTTAGATTCAGAAGAAGAGGGTGTCACGTCCCCTCCCCTCATCCCAATGATGAATAGGGCACGACTATGCACTATTGTTGTCAAATGGGTGATTTAGACCCATTAACATAAACACAAAAATACGTTGGATTAAGAACATACATAGATGCATAAAAATTGCAATTATATAGCGGAAGAAAATCATCCATACAAGAATTCCATGTATTGAACATAAGAATATACACCTATGCATTAATACACAACATAAGAAATGTATTTGTCATGTTCATCATAATTCATTAAAATAAATACAGATGCAAAGGTAAGTAAACAAGAATAGAAGTAAATAATTATCTTGTAATTGCGTTATCCCGCAACTAGCTACATCGTTGCAACGTTCCACCCAACCATAGGATAGTGTTCTCATCAATCTCTCAACATTACTACCACCCCCAAGCTGGGCATGATTCCACAAGGCACTAGGGAACAACCGGCTTACACGTAGCCAAAACCATATGTTCACAGTCAAGCCAACACAACATTGGGTTTCACAGATTGTCCATCCAAGCCAATAAGAAATTGTCTTTCACAGGCTACTAAGGAAACAAACCAACAACACATGGGTTCCTGGGACTTACTCAGTCCAAACCAAATCTACATCAACAAAAATTCATTCCATTAACAGATGATTCCTTGGACTTACCCAGCCAAGCCATCGTGCTAATCAAACATGGACAACCATTTAAATATGGGTATTGACAAAATGTTTTTGGGAAACCAAAACAAAATGGCTAAGGGGAAAACAACTCTGCATGAGTAAATACAATTCCAGGAATGGTTCTTGGGAAATATGGAAGCAAACTCGACCACCATAAACCTCCAAATTGTAAATTAGAACACAGAAAACGTTTCTGGGCATAACAAGAGAAAACACGACCTCCATTCACCCACAAATCAGGAAATCATGGCTCCCTAACCATTGAGAAACAAACGAACGACTTTCTGGGTATGGAACAATGATGAAACAACATAAATCATGAGGGGAAAACATCTCGCAAGCTCCAGTTACGTGAGAGAGACAAAACTACCCCAACAAACACCAAAAACGTGAACCCCTACTTCTTATGCACTCAGCAACATAAAAACAACTTCCCAACCATCGGGAATAAAGGAGAAACTATATAAAATGTGAGGAAATCTCCCATATTTATCACAAGGGAAAAATGACCTCCTCAAACCCCAAAATCATGGCCCATTTCTTCCCATTCTCCCAACAAAAGAGAAAATGAATTTTGGGCATGGGGAAAAATGAAGGAAAACAACAAATCATGAGGGAGAGAAAGCTTACCAAGCTTCAGTTACGTGAGAGAGCCTCCATGCGAATGAAAATGAATGGGGAATGAAATACATGGGTGCATAATGGCTTGGGCATGCATTCCTAAGCTTTTACTTTCCCCACAAGTCAAAAACACACTTTTCAAAAATGGGTGGTCTTCCCAATTCAAAATTGACCTCCATACCTTTCCCATCCCAAGGAAATAACTTCCTCAACCAACTTAGAGATGACTGGGCACAAAAGACAAAAAGGGTAGTTGGAAACTTATGGGTTTTCCCTTAACATTTGTATTTTCCCCATTGGCCCAAAGGGTTTGATTATCCCCCCCTCCCCATTGCTTGTGAAATCATACCCTCATCTCTTTAACATTGTGGTGCATAGCTAGTTGTGGTATTTTATTGTTTTGCAATTTATATGATGTCTCAAAACACATTGTTCTTGGCAAGCACATAAACCATCGACATCGAATTTAATCACCGAAACATAACACGCTAAATCCATGGTGGGGCCTTTTCCTTGAGCTCCACACCGTGATTTATTAATGCTATTTACATCATATGTAACTCAATACCATGGGGTCAAAATCGAGATCAGATGAAAATCAATACCATGGGTAAGACCAACATGATTTTGATATTGAGGATCTATATATAGATCCAACATCCACTTCATATCATCAACCTAAATGGGCTCAGTAGCTCATTAAAGCAGTTGGGGATTTTCCTAGGGATCTAGATGATAAGAGAAGAATGAGGTCCCAGTATGAGAAAGAGTATGTTGCACTGTTCCACAAAGATCCACTTCTCCCTGAGAGGTGCTTCATGATTCTATGATTAGATCCTCAAACATTCAAAGAAGCTTTCCATGATCCAAGGTGGCAAGCAGCTATGGATGAGGAATTTGATTTGCTACAAGACAAAAAAACTTGGGAACTTGTATCCTTACCCCCCAGAGAGGACACTAGTTTAGTACAAATGCGTATACAAGACCAATATAGCCTTTGATGGAACCAAAACCAAGTAAAAGGCTCAATTGTTGGCCAAAGGATACTCACAGGTTCTAGAATTGGACTATAATGAGACAGTCACTCCAGTAGAAAGAATGGATTCCATCATACTTGTCTTTGTATTTGCAACTTCAAAGAGATGGGAAGTACATCACATGGATGTGAAAATTCCCTTCCTCCATGGTGACTTGAAGGAAGAGATTTACATGGAACAACCCAAGGGGTACATTGAGTTTCCTTCCTTAGTTTGCAAACTGAGGAAATCACTATATCGGATCAATTAAGCCCCAAGGGAATGGTATTCGAAAATGGATGTCTTCCTCATGTCATAGAATTTTGAAAGATGCAAATTAGATTGCAATGTTTCCATGCAGAAGAAAGGCGGATCCTTGCTATTGATTGTGTTGTATGTGGATGAATTTCTCATTACTAGCAGCTTTGTTGCTGGATTGAGAAGCATCAAGTCATCTCTAAACAAATAATTCACTATGACTAATTTAGGATTGTTAATACAATTCATTAGTATCAAATTAAGTTAAAAGACTTCAGAAATCATGTTCTCATAGTCCAGATACTCATTATACATGCTCAGAAGATTCCACATGGAATACTGCAAGGAAACCCCTTTTCATTTCTTATCTGGCATCGGGCTAGAGGAAGGTCGCTCTACACCATTGGTATACAACAATATTTATAATAAAATCATTGGGAGCCTTCTATATCTCACACATTCGGGGCCAGACATATCCTATGGTGTGGGTGCTGCTTCCAGGTACATGTAGGAGCCACATGAGCTTCATTGGAAGGAAACAAAGCATATCTTGCACTATGTGTAGGGTACTATAGATTATGGGATCCATTATGTAGCTGATGCATAGCTTGATCTCATAGCTTTCACATATTCATACTGGGATGGAGATGGGAATGAGAGAAAATCACTTTAGGATTTGTGTTTATGCTGGGATTTGGGCCATTTGTTGGTCCAGTAACAAGCAAGCAACACTTTCAATCTCTTCAAAAGAAGCATAGTATAGGGGAGTTGTAAATGCATCTATTCAGGTAGTTTGGATGCATGGCATCTTGAAAGAATTTGATATTCACACTTCACCTTTAGCGGACATAAAAATATGTAGTTATCTAGTTTAGTAGAAACATACGAAGAACATTGAGGTTCACATGCATTATATTTGAGAACTAGTGAATGGAAAAACTATCACACTGCATTACTGTCCTACAAAGGAGAATATTACAAATACCTTTACCATGTTGTTCACATAAAAGAGATTTGTCTTTGTCGGATCTCTTCTCAGTGTAAAGGCTTGATTCATTGTTCTTGATCTTGCTTATTTTTTATGGGGGATTTTTCCCATGAGGTTTTCCCCAATTTCCTTAGTTTATTAAGAAAAATTATTTTTCATTAGATTGTATGGGTGAATTTTGGCCTAGTTTCCAGGGCTCAAAGTTGTCCAACTTAGGATTAAGGGTGGGAGTTGGGATTAAATAATCATCCATTGTCGATATATAGTCTATTTAATCATTTTTACTATCTTGGGGGGGACATTATTACTGTATTGGAGTATGGAAAACTATTCAAGGATCTAGTCAGTTTAGCCAACTAGACTCATTAGTCGACTAATTGTAGATTAGGTCAACTTCATCGATTGTGTCGAATGGGTGAACCGATGGGTAGTTACTATCCTCTAGTCTTGTATCTTGCATCTATTATGTTCATATGATTCCTTATGTGTATTACTAGTAACCTTGCAATATGATTGATTACAACATTGGTTTCATTGGCGGTAGTACATATATAGATGAAATGACTATGACCAGATAATCTCAAGGCAGGAGATTAAGAACTGGTGGGAGAAAATTGTGAACTATTTGCAAAATTACGCTAGGATAAATAGAGTGATTATTGCACAAGCAAAAGAGAAGTTCTTCTCTGAGACACATGAGAAATTTTTTGAGTGTGTACTGTAGTCTCTGTTACGGAGAGAAATTCCTATGGCTTGGGGTACCGCAATAGATAGCTTGAATCCAGAAATCAATCCTTTCCAATATGCAATAGAAAGTAAATGTCTAACACTAAAGGATCAGACCTCGTACCTTATTCCGGACGGTTAAAGTAGATCCCCGTTGATCTTTCCAACTTCAGCTTGAATTAACAGATTACTTTCTCAACAACAAGTAAACAATACAACCATTCTATATATCATGGTGTTAGATCTATTCTAGCATATATAATCAATAATGCATAAGCATTTGACATAATCCAATGGATAAAATATTCATTCAAACACACATTATTGGACAGGAAAAGATATTTCTATTAATATAAATCAGAGATTACAAGATACAACCTCTGATGGCACATGTGCGAACTGAAGAAAATGAATCCCCCACTTGGGCCTCCATCACTTCAATCCTCCATCTCCCGATAGCAAGATCATAAGCAAAAGTCAAGCTTGGGAAGAACACACTAGTGCTCCAAGGGACAAAGGGATGCAAACTCAAGCATAAGTTCTGGTAACAATGGACTATAGTTTCTTTGCTCTCAATTCTCTCATATGCCTTCAATGTACCATAGAGTTCCTTATATAGATTTTCAAAGGGGTAATGAAAGGTCGAATCTGAGCGACCTCAAGGCATAGGGAAGGCCAGGAGTCAAGTGAGTCAGATCCATTTCAAGGAAAAATCCAAAAGGATTTGGATTTTGTACACATCCTGATGTACACGGTTTTAGTGATCAAACCCGCGTATATACGTGCTTACAGGTTTAAAAGTCGCGTGTATCATTTTTGACATGTTTTTAGGGATGGTCAAGGAAAGATCAAAGGACAAAAAATGGTCCATGGGGTCTAAGGAGTCTGCAATAGGACAGGGGAAGGCCATACAAAGTGTGATTCACTTGGAGTGGTGAAATCAGGTATAACAGATGCCCCCTAATGTGTGAGGTCATAGGGGTCATACGATGGCCTAAATACATTATAATTCCATCCCAAAAGTGGAGTGATGAAGGATCCCAAATGGAAGACCAGCCACCCCATCGGCATAGTACAATAATACAACTTTGCACATAACTACAAATACATATAGCAGTCTCGGATACATAAGAGTACAATGGCCATGAACAAGCATGATACAAGATATCACATAAGTGGTCATTGTCACGTACAATATACATATATTAGAATCTCCATGATGAAGATATACAAAGGACCATGATCTCCATAATGGCTGAAGATATATAACATATCAAGATCTCCATAGTAGCTGGAAATATCTGACATTTACTAGAATCAAGTCATGAGAGCTGAAATCTCATGAACACTGGCACGATGAAGGAGGTAGCATATAAGAGATGCCACAATATAGAAAGTCTTCTACACAAACTACTATGAGTACATGTCCTACTATGTGAATAGAAGTGCCGAGGTCGAACATAGTAGTCCATTGTCTGATTACCGGTTGTTAATGTATACCGTTAACAGACGCGAGATCACCCACCGATGATGAAAATGGGAATCAAGGTACTAGAGTGCAAACTAAAAAGTGTGAATAAATGTTTTGAGGTCGAAAACTTGAGATGATCCATCGATCAGGGGACATTGATGTATTCCCAAAAATTGTCGATGGCGAGAGAACCTTCCACTGATGACTGCAAGTCTCAAGGCACTCAAAATGACTCTAGATTCTAATCCCAGTATAAATGATCTGAATTCGATGGGATGAAATCCGTTGGAAGGAGGGAATTAAGGCATCCCCCATCATCCAACATGAGGTACTCAGCAAAGCTGTATAATATGGAAGGACTCGATCATAAGGTGCACGAACCAGTAACTGTACCGGGAATGGCCGACATGCAAAGTCAATATAACTGAGGAATGGCCGACACAAGCTTCGACTATAGAAATAATAGATCAATGATATGTGTAATGATGATAAAAAGAAGCACAGGAAATACATATTGCTACTAAGAATTCTCACAAGCATACACAGGAAAAATAGAGAGAATAAAAGAGACTGAATCACATGAATGAGGAGATGAATATTGGTGTGTATCCTTCTATTTAATAATTATGAATAATAGTGTACATAAATAGTGCTTCCCTCATGGGAAAGTCAAATTGTATGGAAACAACTCATAAAGCTCAAAAAGGATGACTTACCAAAATATAACAAACCCCCATAAGTGGATAAAGCACTTGCTAAATCTATCAAGGACCTCATGAGTTGGAAAAAGCATGAGTGATTTGTCAAGGAGATGGAAATAACATGATAATCCTAGAAAATGGAGAAAAACTAATGGAGGATGGGTTGGAAACAAAAGCTCCCAGTTTCCTAGTTGACTAGCTTTTATCTTATCCATAGAAAAGCAGGAAAAAGAAGAAAAAGCAGAATCTACTGTAAAGTCCTGTATACTAATTCTGGATCAACCCAAAATCAGAAATAAATAATTCCTAGGATATAGATGGCATGTATTGAATTTAAGGTGCAAGTGGATGCCAACTAATTAAGCTAGTGGGTGAATAATTAATCAAATAATGATTAAGTATTTTATCCTAAGTTGTGAGTGGTTTTAATATATTCCAACACCCCCTATAAGTCTAAATTTATGATGGTATGACAAAAAATATGGATTCATATGGATGCATATAGCGCCCAGCAACAAGGCTATGGTCACCCTTTAACAATTATTATGTCCAGAAAAGTGAGGAAAGAGGCAAAACCACATGGGGAAAATCCTCCCTCAAGATAGGACAAGGCACAAAATTTGAAATATGTCTTCAACATATCTTCATCTTCACTTTAATGAGCTGACTGAACTGCTTCTGGATGAAGGACTTGCTGAAGAAATCATGAACTCCATGATCATGTGCTGGAGAGTAGAACCTGCAAGAAGGAAGATTATAGGATCCATGTATCTCATC
The DNA here is from genome assembly GCA_001517045.1 of Pseudotsuga menziesii. NCBI lineage: Eukaryota > Viridiplantae > Streptophyta > Pinopsida > Pinales > Pinaceae > Pseudotsuga > Pseudotsuga menziesii. The sequence goes on along the minus strand of LPNX011068987.1, from coordinate 463,641 downwards.
AACTGATGAAGTAGGAGAATTATATGAATGCTTCTTTCTGCTGTCAAACTCTGATATGAAAACATAATCTGAAATGGAAAAGAGATCTATGCATACTCCTTTCCAAAGAGTACAAAAAATAAGGCAATTTAATTCACACTCAATTCCCCGAATAGCTGCAAAATTGTGATGTGAATCACATGTCAATATTCCAATCTGATGTAGCACCTGTATAGATCTGATATGAGGCTGATAAAACTCTGATATATCAGAAATATTAACATATGGAACAGCAAGGACAAATTCTTCAATGGCTCCTTGAGGATACAGGGATAGACTAGGAAAATTATGAGCAACTGGGGAAAACTAATAGGTGTAAAAATCTGAATGATGGATGGGCATAAGATATGAACCATAAGTGTTTAAAAAATATCCAAACATGTTTAATATCAGTCCATATATGACTAAGGTCATGGATAACCAGCCACTGAAAGTTAAGAAAGACTTCAAATCATGTAAGATAAATATCACTGCATAAGAGACCAATGAGGAATTAACTAGTGAGCTTGGGATTTATATAATATTTGGATTATTCGGAGATATGGTAGATGGTATGGATGGTGGTATTATATGTGTATCAACCTGCAAATATGGTTCTAAATCAGAATCCAAAGGATCACATATAAGCATATCAATAGACTCATGTGAATACACTGGTAATGAATCCTCTGTATGAAAGGAGGAAAGAATGAGATGTTCATAATCTTCAAGGAGGCTCTGAGTATTAATGCAAAGAACAAAGGAGGATATGCTGAAGCACATGAGATCAAGTAAGGTAAGTGGTATGACACAAATAAGGCTTGATGTGGCTAAGCAAACATCCTGGAAGTCACTGGGTTGCGCACCATCAATGAGAGAGGTATGCAAAAGGTGTGAAGAATATGGCACATAGATCTCAAAATCTAAGATAGGAGATTTAGAGAAAAATGAATGGGTTATAGGATCATAATCAACATCAGCAGAATCTCCATATGTTACTTCTTTTTCATCAATAGTATCACAAGAAGAAAAATCACCTTCAAGAGACACAGAAAAAGATGGCTCTTCAATATTTGCTTCTTCATTGAAGGAGGAAGCATTCGAATGAAATAGGGCAGTAGAAACATGAATTGTATGAGAAAATTCTTCATAATTATCAACTTCATCAAATAATGTAGAGGACAAGAAATCTTGAGAAAGAGAACAAGAGGAGATGCTAGGTTCGCTCCATGCTTCATCTTCAATTTCCTGCAAACCAAAAGCTTTGTCCAAAATTTTCCAAAGCTCATATGGAAATTCAGCAGAATCTATGAGATGATATATATTTGGAGACATTCCCAAACACATGATTCCATAATCTCTATCACAATTATTTAGCCAATCAATCTTCTCTTCATAAGACTCATGTTCACTCAATGCACCAATGGAGACATCAAAGAGACATTGCCTCTTCAAGTGTGCACTCATCTTTGGCTTCCGATCAGCATAGTTGAAAGGAGATAGTAGAGGAAATTTTTAATCCATATTTAAGTTGTTGATATGCTCTAAGAGATACTCTCTGCAACCTGCAAAACAAACTAGGAGAAAATCTTGTAAGCTAGACAAGCTCTTCTTCAAAGAGGGATAGGAGACTAGAAGCGCTCCTCAAATTTTTAGAACTTGATCAACCTTGTAGCTCTGATACCATGTAGAAATAATAGATCAATTCTATGTGCAATGATGCTAAAAAGAAGCACATGAAATAGATCTTGCTACTAAGAATTCTCACAAGCATACACAGGAAAACTAGAGAGAATAAAAGAGACTGAATCACATGAATGAAGAGATGAATTTTGGTGTGTATCCTTCCATTGAATAATTATGAATAATAGTGTACATAAATAGTGCTTCCCTCATGGGAAAGTCGAATTGTATGGAAACAACTCATAAAGCTCAAAAAGGATGACTTACCAAAATATAGAAAACCCCCATAGGTGGATAAAGCACTTGCTAAATCTATCAAGGACCTCATGAGTTGGAAAAAGCATGAGTGATTTGTCAAGGAGATGGAAATAACATGCTAATCCTAGAAAATGGAGAAAAACTAATGGAGTATGGGTTGGAAAAAAAAGCTCTCAATTTCCTAGTTGACTAGCTTTTATCTTATCCATAGAAAAGCAGAAAAAAAACAAAAAAAGCAGAAAAAACAGAATCTGCTGTAAAGTCCTGTATACTAATTCTAGATCAACCCAGAATCAGAAATAAATCATTCCTAGGATATAGATGGCATGTATTGACTTTAAGTTGCAAGTGGATGCCAACTAATTAAGCTAGTGGGTGAATAATTAATCAAATAATGATTAATTATTTTATCCTAAGTTGTGAGTGGGTTTAATATATTCCAACATCGGATTCCTTCGAACAAGAGAATAATGGTGTATGGTGACTGAATAAAGGTAGCACAGACTTGATATACAAACTGGGACATCTTTGCGACACAGGAGGCATCGACAGAGGCTCCATAGGGACTGGAAGCTTAACCAGTCGGTGGAGATAAACTCAGATAAATGTGTACAGCTCCTAAAGTCAAACTATAACCCAACCAATGGATGTGATATACATTTCTCTATTCGAAGGTGACACGACTCGACAGCTGCCACAGATAACATCTTTCCTTGTCCGGCTTTTTGGTTTTTTTTTTTAATTTTTTTTTGGACTTTTTCAATTATTTAAAAATATTGAAAAAGAATAAAATTGCTTTATAGTTATAGACTAGGAGGAGACGAGTGTCATAAAGGAAAAAAAACTAGTTCCAAGCAATGGAACATACCTATGCTCAATGCAAGGATACATGTGTAGGATATCGACACTCGAGGGAAGATCCCCTCCTAATAAAAAAGGAAACAAGCTGCGAAGGATATAAAAGATGGCTCTGTATGGCTAGACAGGAGATGAGTTTGGGCTATATGGCTAAAACACAATGTCAGGGAAGCCAGCATAAAGATCAATAAGGCAGTAAAACCTCATGATAACGCATTCACAACTTGAGATGAGGGATTCCTGAGGGAAATAGGCTAGCAAAATATCAAGAGGAGTATGAGGCTCTTGCAAAATGTCATGGCAGTACTGTCCAATAGACTCCCACACCCTAAAGGAGAAAACATCAGCATGGGCACCAAATGCAAATAAGGCTCTAACTAGGTTACCCATGTAATGTGAAGCTCTACCACTCATATCATGCCACTTCTAAAACAACAAGAAGGTTTCATGACATAATAGAGTGGGTTCGTACCTAAGGTCATGATGACATGGTCATAAGGTCATGCAAAATGAAAATGGTGATGAAACCTAACCTATATGCCAGTGTAGACATGATACCTAAGATCGACACGAACAAATCAATCCAACGGCTCAAACGACATTGAAAAAGGTATTCTACATCATGAATTATGTAAAAAACGGTCCAGAATGGTTAGAAAATGTCAAAACTATAGGAAAGGGGGTAAAAATTTCCAAATATTTGAAAAATTTCTATAAATAGTAAATAATTCAAAATATTATAAAACATTTGAAACTTTTACCCATTTGAGCTCGGATTTTCAACAGCGAATTTCAGGAGATCCAGCCAGCGGAATCCACCACCATTTCTTCCAGGTATTTACCCATGCTCTTCTCTTTCATTTTGATGTAATTTTTAGCAAATTCCATGGTCAATTAAGATTTCTAGGCCAACCTAAAAAGGGCGCTGCGGCCCATGCGAAAATCGAGGGTTTTTCCCCGTATAGGGCTGGATATACACGAAAAATGCCCCCAAACCCGCGTACATACGCGGCTGTAGGTTTAAAATTATGTGTATCATTTTTGACATGTTTTTAGGGATGGTCAAGGAAACATCAAAGGACAAAAAATGGTCCATGGGGTCTAGGGAGTCTGCAGCAGGATAGGGGAAGGCCATACAAAGTGTGATTCGCCTGGAGTGGTGAAATCAACTATAACAGTCTCTAAAGAAGCTACTAATTGAAATTCCACAAGACACTAAAGACAAAGAGTTAATCCAAAAACTAACAAAAGGAGGACGTATAAATTTGTCAAAGTGCTTCGAAAGAATCGTAGATGAGTTTTGTAAAGAATGGCTATGGAAGAAAAATTCTATGTTGAAAGCATCCAAGAGAGGTTATAGAATGAATTCACTGAACAGTTGTCTATTCACTACAAAATATTTTGTTCAAGTTCTTGATTGACATGGGAGTAGGCCATATTGTCGAGCCTCATCCGTTATTAATAGAATCACCATCTAACAGTAACTAGGTGGCAAAACAAAAGGAGTGGGAAAAATTTGTCAAAGAAAAGGAGTGGCAGTACTTTCTAAGAAATAAACAGTTCCACCCAGGCTTACTTAATCGTCACGTTGGCTATGGGGGGGTAGATGGCCATGTTTGGGGTAGAGGAGGAATTCTAGTTGATTGTGAAGACACTACTATCAGCAATGAAAAGTAGGACCAAGAAGGAAATAATTCGGACTATGACTCACAAAAGCACTACAGATTTACAGAATATAGAAAGAAAGAAGAGTTATAAGATAAGGGAAGAACTTAGAGAGTAGGCTGCCATGCTCTAGAAAAGAATGACCACCAAAGTGACTTAGTTACATGAGGAGAATACACTAGAGTTAGGTCATGACCAAAAGGAAGAGGGTGTAGATGAAGAAGTGTTATTGATGGAAGAATATTTGTGGATAGAGAAGCCTGAATCTCTCCAAATTAATATACCTCAAAATATTTGTCAGTCTCCGATAAATTCTAACCAGAGTGCCCGAGTGCAGGACATTGTCGAAGAATACCTAAGACTACAGGATAACAAGTTTGGTGTAAGGATTTGACTAGAAAATGAAGGAAATGATGTCAACCATATTGTAATTCACCAACCAGAGGAAGGAAACTGGGTTACATTTCAGTAGTACCCATTTAACCATAGTACCCATCTAATATACCAGGGACATGAAGGAGCACCCCCCAGTTAATCATATATTTAGAGAATACAGACCAATAAAATTCACAAGAAAGGATATCCCAGTTATATCATTTCACTTGGATATCGAAAGAAGGAGTCGACATAGATAGAAAACTTTTCAAGAATGAACTGACAACTACAAGAAAAACCTTCGACGAAAGTGAAAGTTCCGTCGAATACAATTGTGAACAAAATAGGGTTACAAGGAGTATCCCACCAACCCCTCCACTGCCGCCTAAATAATACATTGATGTCGGAGACATGGCACATGTCTCTGCACACCCTCCCCTCTACGAGGGAGATGGAGATCCCAGATGACATTAGTTCATCTGCAAGTCGACCTGGGAAGAGAACGCTGTTACAAATGACGATTGAAAGATGGCGCAGTTCATCGGTGATCTGTGAAAGCGAGCACTTACATGCTATATGACATATAGTGAAAAAATGTTGAATTCCATGAAAGTAGAAATTAAGAAACAATTGCTATCATTCTTCAAAACTCCATATGCGAAACATATGGATTTAAAGAAATTAAAAATGACAGCCCAGAAACTGACAGAGACTGTCTGGAAATATGAAAAAAACTTGAAATACCTACTCAACCAGCTGGACTATAACATAGACGAGCAACTACTAATCTAATGGTTTGTTGCAGGGCTTTTACAGAAGATCTAGATGCACATTATACTAGACACGTTTAATAAATAGGAAGATGCACTTACGAAGGTGTTGCAATTCGAAATGGACGAGGACTACCCGGTGCACCTTGTTGATAACCATATCGAGGAACAATTAGATATAATGGAAAAATCGCTATGAGATCTAAACCTCAAGGGCCAAGATTTCTGGTGCACAAAATGCTCAACGACTGCACATACTAAAGCTAACTTTTGACGATACATTAGTCGATAACATGTATGCTTCGTTTAGTTGAAATGATTTTGTGACATCTACCAGGAGCACGGTATACACGCAACAAAATATTGTCTGTTCAATATGAAAAACAAAAAATCGTCCTGGTGCTCAATATGTGATGTCAAAATCCACGCAATAGTTTCATGTCACCTAAATTTGATGAACTGACTAAACTAGCATGCAGCATACCGAACAAATGTTATTCTACAGAATAATAATGACAACATTCCTAGGAATAACAACAACCTAAACAAACAAAGTAATCAAATATATTAAGGATGAAGGTATGAGTATTGGTACGATAATAATCGTCATGGGGGATATGTAGGTCAAGGATGATTCTTTGGGAATAGGTAGAAAGGACCATGATAACCAATCTAGTGCTACATGTGCTTGAATAAAGGATATCGACATGCTGACTGTCCATACAAATATCGAACTGATCTCAAGTTTTGTACCATTTGTGGTGTTGGAGATCACTCTTTAGAGGATTGTCCCACCATGCTAGGAAAAATTAATGAAAAGAAGAATGTCAACGTCTTGCCAAGTGTTCAAATGTGTGATGTTATTCCTACAAAGAATTTGCAAATAGTCATTAGACAAGGTACAAAAATTGGCAATGAAAACACTAAAATAAGTAAGATAAAGAACAAAGATGACTACCCTAATCCTGTAATATAAAAGCAATTATATAATGATGCAACAAATATTTTTTAAGAATTAGATACATAGGAAGCAAATGATGATAATCGACAAAATATTTCTCAAGAAATAACTAATATATTGCACAATGATAACTCAGTTGCACAATTTTTTGACTTATTATACAATATAAAGAACAAATTTGGCATGGATAAAGAAGCTAAAAATATTTGTAGTTTAAACCAAAAAGATAAAAGTTACGCTGACTCACTTGTCGACTTAGAAATCGAAGGATACCATGTATGAAAATTCATTCTTGACTTCGGATCTCAAGTAAACATTATGACAAGAGATACATGGGAACAGTTACACATACCTCCACTCAGTGAAGGAGACATATATTTAAAACTAGTTTATTAGGGACTCATCGAACCTATTGGTGTTTGGTGAAATGTCGATACAACTATAAAAGGTATTACCACAAAATTTGATTTTGAAATCATTAATCCTAAGGAAGGATCCAGTTCCTTTCCAGCCTTAGTGGGACGACCATGGGGTCGAAAGATGAAGACGTCGATTTCATTAGATAAATAAAGGATTAAAATTAAGGGGAATGTGCAACAAGTAATTGTTCCTATTCATCCTTAACAAGGTGAACGATGGACATAACCTTGAGATGAAGAAGTTGATGTCTGATAGCTATATCAAATACAAAACAATGAAGATTATGCCGAACCAAATATATATAGAGAAATTAATTTGGGAAACCTAGAATCAGTTGGTTATAACTAAAACACAAAATTATATGACTGGGAAATGGAAAAATACGAACTAAAAGTGAGGGAGTGATGGCCCATTCAAGCCATTTTGAAGAAGAAAACATAATAATGTTTTTATGTGTCTATAATACCAAAAATATTTGAAAGAAAAATTAGGGCATACCCTTCTTTAGCACCAATAAAAGAAAACATACAATCACTTCGATATAAAGAGAGGCAATCACCTATCCTTCATATTGAACAAGTATCCAAAACATAGGTGAACATGACCGACTTCAAAGCTTGGTCGAAACATGTATGGGTCAAGCTGCTAGATGGTGGGATACCCATCAGTCGAGACTACAAACTTGGTGGACAACTTCAATATACTTCATTGAAATATTTGGAGGGAAGAAGCTAACAAATCAGGCACAAATGCCAGTCTTTACACAAGGGCGGGACCCTGAAAAACACATAATTATATGTGAAAAAGAATGGAAAAGAATTGGGTATAAAGATGAGCGAATATGGCTTCACCTATTTCCATCAACATTAAACAATTTACAAAATAAGTGGTACAATATGGAGGAAGCACGAGGCGAAACGTACTTATGGAACGAACTTAAAGAAAAATTCACCAAGGACTTCAAGTTCATACCGAAAGATGAACAACTAATTGAAGCGACAAAATAGATAAAAACATTCCTAAAACTGAGTGATAATAATAGTTCGATACAAACTCACAACCAAGTGAAAGCATCATGTCATAATATTTGGTGAAATAATATACCATAGTAAAAGAGAATTCGACTAGAAACAGAGCGTACAAGTGGAAAAATGTTTCAATGGAAATCTAACTATCTGGAAAGGACCAAACCATTTAGAACAATATTCAAGGTCGAATCAACCAAAAAAGAAGATCCTGACCGGATGATAGCAGAAGAATTCCCAGTATCAAGGAAAGAAGTCGACAAATTAATGAAAGCAAGGTTCCAGAATGGATGGACCAAAAGGTTAAAACAAAACAAGTCGACATCTCCAATGATGATATACCAAAACTGGCAAGAATAGGTGATCACTAGAATGAGGAGCTGTCATAACCCCAAATTAAAATTTTTGATGTAACATAAATTGTCTATAGTCGCAGTTTGTTAACTGCTAGCGGTTAACGAAAAAATGAAACAGTTAACAAACTAATGATTAACTTAAACACATATACATTAATACTATTTTAATTTCAATATGTGATGTAAATAATTTGCATTCAGTTGTTTCTAGCTGTACTGATGATTTGATCTTGTCAAGTAAGTGAGAAGTTACGTTCTATCTGGGCTTACTTAGTGATTGCTAACTTAGCTGGATTTTTGGATCTTATAGGCTTGACAGGTAAATTTTGAACTAGGAGGAGTTTATTAAAGCGTTAATACAAATATCCTTCTTTAGCATAAATATACTGCTAGAGTAAAAGTTTGCTTAATATAATCCAAGGGTACTACGAGGTAAAGTAACTCTTCTTTACATGTTTTGCAACTATGACAGTATTTTAAATTCATGTCGTAAAGACCAATAACCTTACCATACTCAATGTTTTTCATTAGTATGACTTTATTTTCCAACAAACCTTCTTTCAAGCTATTAGCCAAGTTCTTATAAAGCTCAAGATTTTGTAGAAAAATACCTTTATTGACATAAGATTTTACTGTTGTTGTTATTTCTACAGTTTTAAACACTGCTTATAAGCATGGAAAATAAAACTAAAGCCTTCTAAGGACAAGCTTACAAAAGAACCCTTAGTTATACTTTTAATTGAACTTTAGTAGACGAAATTTATCAGCTGGTTAATGTATTATAGTTATAAATTATCATTTGCATAATTGTCGTCAAGCTGTGAATTCTATCTTCCCAATTTCTTCATGGCATAAGTAATGTGGAGATATTACATTACCCTATTATTTATTTATAATAACAAGTGATACTATATTTATTTTTGGATAGTTTTACTATCCTTTACTACCAAGTCTAATCTCACCTTGGTTTGTTTTAAACTTAGAGCTTTGGTATTTTATGGAGACCAAAGATCATGTAATTCCAAGAAGTTTATCTTACTCTTAGTACTGTAGACTACATTAAAAAATAAGAGTTATTCTAGGGTGTATTTACTATTTATTTATGTATACACCTTATTGATTTATAAACTAGTTCTAACAACATAGACATGCATCCTTTATGGTTATAAATATGGTCAATAGTGGTACTAGAAACTCATGCTCAATAACGTTTACTATACTATTGATCTCTTGTTAAATGTTTTACTAAGAAAGATCATAAGGTCATTATAAAACAATGATAGCAATGCAATATATGTTTTGGTTCATTACCAACGAAGATTCTAAGGTTTATATAAAGCAAGAGTTAACGATGCAATATAAATCTTATTCATTTACCAAAGCTTACCCTATGGTTTATCATTGTAATGATATGTTGACTTTATAACTATACTATCATTGTAGTTACTAATTAAATTTTTGATAATAACTTGTTGTTCCGACAATGTAGTGACAACTATATCATTCGAACCACTATGGGATGAGTAAATTTGTGGGTACGTGGAACATCCACCTCCATGCAATGTATGATTTAAAAGCCTCCAACGCAACCCTAACTCCTCATTCTTCGTCGAGGGTTTTGGTATTTGAATTGTCTGGTTTACTGTGCCCATGAGGACTCGCTTGTGCTCATCTCCAACTCCATTGTCTGTGTGTAGAGAAGTGTTGCCACTCTAGTGTGTGGATTTAAAGACTCACAGCTTGCACTTGGTTTTCCTTCTGCATGAAATACTTTGCTATGCATGTAGTTGTTCTCTGTCAGTAGTTTTTAGTGTCGATTCCTTGTGTGGCCATTGCCAAAGCTTTAATCTTGCTCCATTCGTTGGTGTAGTATGCATTTTGAATCCACTGCCTCTGTCATAGGTGAGAACGAGGGTTGTAATGTTCATTGTGCTGGTTTGTTTCCTTCGTGGCTTCATATTCCTTCGCTTCCAGGTAATAATTTGACTTACAAATGTTTATAAGTTTTAAGTTACAGTTGCAGTTATATAACTCAGTTTCTAATCAAGGTTTTGGTATTCACTTATAGGTTACAGCTCACCCTTACGCTTGGAAGAACCCTCTCCTTGTTTGGATTGACAACAAGACCTATGGGTAAGCCCCGGTTACAATGTTGTAACTCCCTGCTTGTAAGATTAGGGGAAAAAGGGTTTCAGTTGAAGAAGAAATACGAATTCGGTTACTTCAGTGTTTAAAATGTTTAGCTCAGTTGTTATTTAGTATTTTTGGTTATTAAAACCCTTTCCTATAGAAGGGTAACTCTGGCTTCGACGTCGTGAATTGTATTTCACTGTTTTCGACTTATTGATAGGTTTACAGCCTTATGTCTAATTAATGACATACTCTGTTCTTATTATGTGGAGGTTCTCCTATCTTCATGGTTTTAATGGTTTTCTATTTTGTATACTCTAATAAAATATGCATTGTCTTCTAAATGTTATTACAATAATGATGTTTTTATAAGTTGTTTGTTAGTTTTGTCTTTCAAACCCTTGCCACAGTGTTGGGTACACCAACATTGAGCTAGGTGTTGTAAATTGGTTAATTTTTTAGCTTTATGGCCTGTTAATGTAATACATTGGGTTTTTAGGAAGGATTTTACTTCGAGCTCAGTCTCGTTTTTACCGTAATATAGTAAATTATGACTCTGTGTACATTAGGGTTTTTCCTATTCGACTGTTAATAAAAAACATTACTATCTAAATATATTTTGTAATAGATATTGTTATTATAAGACTGTAACTCAGTCGTAGTGTGTAATTTATAATAATAACTTGTGTAATTTATAATATTAACTTACTTGTTTGGAACATATAAGCTAGGGTTTCCTGAAATGAAACCCTTGTCTAAATAAGTTCTTCAATTTATTATTAATTAGGTTCTGCTACTTGTTAATTTGGTTAAATTATTATTACAAGTGTGTTGTGATATTTTTAACTTGTAACTGTACATTTGTTTTTAGAAAAACCTATAAACAGTCTATAGTAGACTAATCGTTTATTTATATAATTATCCATGTAAATGGATTGCAACTTAGATGTTTTTATTTATAATAGTTAAATAAGTTGGTTAGGGTTTCAACCATGAAGTTTTACATTTACAGGTATAACCCTGTCTGATAATTATAAAATAGTTTCTACATAGGTAAATATTTAGTTTTATACTAGTCATTAATTATATTTTCATTGCTTTTATTTACTAAACTGTCACGTAGAATTTACTCAGAGTTCTTGAAAAGATATAGCATAGACTCTATAACTCAGTTTATTCTTTATAATTTAAGTACTTTTAACATAACCCTATTTAGTTTATAATAAATATTAGTCTTAGATTTAGTCAATATTGTTAGAAATAAACTATGTGATTAGTAGCTCACTTATTTACTTAACTGCGTGTAATCATTCTAACTCTAATGTGGTTTTTTTGTTGTATTTCATTCAGTTACTAAGTGAAAACAAAGAAATATAAACATATCATAACACTGTTTAACCTCCCTAATATTTTAACATGAATAAAATTATTCTACTGTCTGTAAATACACGATATTATCTACTAAAACATTCTCTTATCTACTTAAACATTCTACTTATGCTAGATTACTGCCTAGTTTTTCGGGTGTGGAAAAACACACTCTAGAAATTATTTCTATTCTAACCCATTACTTTTCTAGTCAAGTTCATTTCTTCAATCATTTAAAAAGACTACTATATTCTAACATTCTACAAACTGAATCTTCAACATTCATATATCAATCCGACTAAGATACTAACACAGTAAAACAAAATAATGAAAAACCTGTTTAACACACATGACAACAGCATTAGGAGGTTGTTCCTCCCTACCAATCTCCTGTAGAGCACTCAAACAAATATTCCTCAGGACCCTCGACTCTATTCCTGGTATTCTTGGCAGAGAATTGGTGGAGAATGCAAACAGTAGACTAGTCCAATATCTCCGCACAACAATCTGCTCTCAGCAGTATGATATTCAGCTTAAAAGCTGCAACTAGATCAATCAACAGTTAGCCCCTCAAACACTTTCCACATTTCCCTTCCATTGAATTTCTCTGAAGTACATTAATTCACCTGAATGATCACTTCTCTAGAATGAGCAGCCTCACCTCTCTTCAATGGGAATTTTTATAAAGATTGCCTAGGTCTTTTGTGTCAGTTTTCATTAATTGAGCCACCTGCTCTGATTCCACTTTCTTGGGGAATCATGACCCAACATGTAGGGAGGTTGCCACCTGCAACAGTTGGAAATGGTTTGAGGATGCTGCCACATGTTAGTTTTCTCTCCACCCAGTCTCCTCCACCAATTTAACTAGTAAACACTCTTTTAACAGCTCGCCTAAGCTATTGTCTCCTCCTTTATTTATTTATAAATAAAAGAATCAAAATTACATTAAATATCCTTGACTCTGCTGAGTCGTCAATTAAAACTTAGCATAAAATTTAACATATTGTCCTCAAATAATATCAAATAATATAAAATTGGTTTTTTCAAAATTGGGGCATGTGACATACACACCCCCTTAGAGCAAAACATCGTCCTTGATGTTATTTTTTCTTCCTCCTCAGAATTCTTCTGGAATAGAATTGGATATGCATCCCACATATTACTTTTCAATTCCCAGGTGGCTTCTTCTAGACTAAGGTGCTTCCTTCACCTGACCAATGGTGCAGTTCCGAAGTGTGATCTTCCTCCGCTCGAGGATTCGGTCCGGTTCCATCAGAAAATATCCTTTTGGTTCCACCTATACATTATTTTAATTAACAACATGAGCAGCATCATGAACATATTTCTTTAATACATAAATCTGAAAAACATTATGTATTCTTAAATTCGGTGGTAATGCTAATTGATAAGCTACTTGTCCAATCCTGGACAATATTCAAATGGACCATAGTAACGAGGTGTTAGTTTTGCACAACTACCCAATCTCAGAGAGCTCTTTTTGGGCCTCACCTTGATGAACACATGTTCACCTACCTGAAACTCCTTTGGAGTTCTTTTAAGGTCTGCTTGAATTTTCTGTCAATCCTGGGCAACTTTCAAATTACCTTGTACCTGTTTTACAATTTCTTCCATTTCCTTCAATAGTTGAGGACCTAATACTAATCTATCCACTGGATTACTCCAAGAGATAGGAGTATTACATTTCCTTCCATGCAAGAATTCAAAAGGACTAAATCTGGCTGATGCTTGATAATTATTATTATAAGCAAATTCTACCAGATGCAAATAATCCTCCCATTTACCTGACCGGTCTTTCACATACATTCTTAGTAAATCTTCCAATACTTGGTTTACTCTTTCAGTCTGTCCATCTGTTTGAGGATGGAATGAAGTACTAAAATTTAATGTAGTGTTTAATCCTTTAAATAGAGATTTCCAAAAGTTACCTATAAATTTAGGGTCTCTATCTGAGATTATAACTTTCAGTATTCCATGCAGTCGAAAAATTTGCTTTAGAAAAATATCAGCTATGTTTGCAGCTTTATACGTAATTTTAACAGGTATAAAGTGGGCTGCTTTACTGAATTTATTGACCACTACCATGATGGTGTCATTTAAATTCTGATTTTTAGGCAGTCCAGTAAAAAAATTGAGACTAATTATCTCCCATTTCCAGTTAGGAATGGGCAATGGCTGAAGTAATCCAGCTGGGTGTTGATGTTAAGTTTTCACCTACTGACATTCAAAACACCTAGAGATATACTCTGCTAGTCCAATCTTCATGTTTGGCCAAAAATATTCTTTTCTTAACATAGTTATAGTCTTTTGATAGGCTGGATGACTTGAGTATGGAGTTTTATGGATTTCATCTAAAATTAATAACTTAACTTTAGGTACATTAGGTACATACATTCTGTCTTTATACAATAAAATTTTTTTTTCATTCAAACTGTACCCTTTACTTAAGCTTTTTGTTGGATTTTCTTTCGTTTTAGCTTGTAATTTTTGGTAAATTTCATCTTGTTCTACCCCCACTTTAAGCTGTTCATCTAGATCTATTGTATAAGTGATGATAACTGCTGTGAAGTTCAACCTTTCACTCCTACTTAATGCATCAACAACTTTATTTTCTTTACCTTTAATGTGTTGAATTTCGAAATCATACTCACTTAGAAAAGCTAGCCATCTAGCTTGTCTGGCATTTAGATTAGGCTGATCTAACAGATATTTTAGTCCTTTATTAGCAGTCATCAGAATAATTTTTTTGCTAATTAGGTGATGACACCACATCTTTAGAGTATGTATAACAACAGCTAACTCCATATCATAAGTTTCATAATTCTTTTCATGAATTTTTAATTTCCTAGACTCATAGGCAATAACATGCCCTTCTTGAGTCAGAACACTGCCTAAACCATCATTTCAAGCATCAGTACACACTACAAATTATTTATTTGTATTAGTTATTCTTAAAATAGGTGCGTTGGTTAATAAAGTTTTTAACTTTTTAAAGCTATCCTCGCATTTCTAGTTCCAATCAAATTTATTTCCTTCCTTCTGCAAAGAAGTTATTGGATTCACGATTCTCGAAAAAATTTCAATGAACCTCTGGTAATAACTGGTAATTCCCATGAAGGATCGAACATCAGTTACATCCTTAGGAACTGGCCAATCTTTGATCACCTTTATCTTTTTGGGATCTACCGAAATCCCTTCCTTAGTCACCACATGACCTAAGTACTGAATCTTATCCTTAAAGAAATCACATTTACTAAACTTTGCAAAGAGATAATGATCTCGTAGCTCTTGCAAAACAATTTTTAAATGTTCTTTATGTTTTTCTTCCATTTTTGAATAGATTAATATGTCATCCATAAACACGACCACAAACTTATCTAGATACCTATGCATAGCGTTGTTCATTAAACACATAAAAATAGCTGGGGCATTAGTAAGCCTGAATGGCATGCCGACAAACTCGTAATGTCCATATTGAGTTCTAAAAGCTATTTCAAAGATGTCTTCATCTTTAATCCTAACTTGATGATATCCAGACCTTAAATCAATTTTTTAGAACATCGTGGCTCCACGTAGTTGATCAAACAAATCATCTATGCGAGGCAATGGGTATCAATTTTTAATTGTCATCTTATTCAACTAACGGTAATCTATGCAAACTCGCATGGTTCCATCCTTTTTCTTAACGAAGATGATAGGTGCCCCCCAATGAGACACACTAGGTCGAATATACTTTTTGTCAATAAGTTTTTTTAATTGTGATTTTAGTTCATTAAGTTCAGGTATGTTCATTTGATAAGGGGCCTTTGAGCTGGGTACTACACCAGGTTCTAGCTCAATGGTAAAATCTAGCTCCCTTTTTGGAGGTAGTCCCAGAATTTCTTCCGAAAATACATCAACATATTCTCTTAAAACCGGTATGTCCTCTAATTTTAATTTGTTTGTTTTATTTAGATTCTCCTCATCAGTTATTGTTGGTGCATAGGATTTACAACCCTTCCTAACAGCCCTCTTAAGCTGCAGAGAAGAAATCTACCTTATGGTAGCTCTTCTAGGGATTCCCTTTACATTTATTGATTTTCCATCATTATTTATAGATGTAAAGGTTTTATCATAACAATTTAAAATCACCCTATGTTGTTATAACCAATCCATACCGATTAGTAAGTCATAAGAACTAAGAGGTAATACATTAAGCTTTACAACAGTTTCAAAATGATCCATAACTACTGCACATTTCTTTACAAAACAAGTTACCTTCCTTTTTGCACCAGTGGCTAACTAAACCAACCAAGAATTTTCAAATTTTTCAACAGGCAACTTACATTTTTCTACCAATTTAGGTGAAACATAACTGATAATAGCTCCTGGATGAATTAAAATATCTATAGGGGTTTGGTTTATCATACCTTCTACTTCCACCATGGAAGTTTGATATTCTACTTGTCGATTCTCCAAGGCTGCATTGATTCTAGGCATAGTCCTCGCTAAATCTCCCACAGTCATTTCCTCCTATATGGTATGAATATTACTGACAATATTTTTCTGATTAGGATAGAGTGAAGCATAATGTGGGCCATTACACTCCCAGCACTTTATAGGTTCTTTGCTTTCAAAGTTCTTTGTGTAATTACCATGGTTATTAGCAGATTCTTTACCCTTTGTATTGTTTTGATTGCTTGGTGAATTATTCTTATTCCCTTGGAAATTCTTGTTAGCAAAATTTTTGGCCTTATCGTTTTTAGAATTCCGGTTGGGCACATATTCTTTTTTATTTTGATCATAATGGTTGTTATTCTTCTTTGCCTTCTAGTTGGCCATGCTCTCCTTCTTCCAATTTTGTTCATAACAGAAATTGGCTTTCCTCATAGCTTCTTTGAGAGTTTTTCGATTGTCATACTCAATCCCATCCTTGATATGATAAGGTAGACATTTGAGGAATCGTTGTACCTTTGGTTTTTCATCTACAAGGTATGGTACATACCTAAGCAGACTTAAAAACTTGTTCTTCAAATCTTTCATAGTCATTGAACCTAGTTTAAGCTAATAGAATTATTTTTCTCTCTTCATAGTATTGCTCAAACATAAATTTCTTTTTAAAGTACGTCTTGAAGGTACTCCAATTTACGTTCTTCTCTTTTATTCCCTTCACTCTCTTCAAGTCTTGCCACAAAATATCAGCCTTCCCTGAAATATTGTAGATAACCATTCTAGCCTTTAATTGGTTAGAATAGTTATAAATCTGGAAGTAATTCTTCATCCCAGATAACCAGGATTATGCTTCCTCCCCCTTCTCAGTCTCTCCATTGAATTCTGGTGGTTTAATCTTTTTAAACTCCCCATAAATTTCTTCATAGGGTTTATATTTTCTCTTTTTAGTATAATGGTTGTCATCACTACTATCACTAGAAAATTACGATGATCACCAAATACCTCTGAAGATGAGTTGCATTCATTTTTAGTCTGTTTAATATTTTTATATTTATGTTGATGACTTGTATCTTCTAAATCATCTCTTTTACCCCTACCCTCAGTTTGAAATATTTTTGTTAGGATATGATTCAGCTCCTCCTGAGCCCTCAGAATCCTTTCATTCTCTCATTTAACAGATTCCATTTCAGATTTTAAGTCTTTTACTGTTTGTAAAAGTTCTGCGGAATTAGTGGTTATATATTCTTGTATAGGGAGTCTTGGTAAGTTTTCTTGTTCATTCAATTGAGATTCCTCTCTCGCATATTCCTCCATCCTTTCCATACCTCTTGTTAAATGTCAGAAACAATTTCTCTGTTGAATAACATTAAAAGAAAATAACATCAGCAAAATAATTTAAATTCACTGTTTCATAAAAGTAAGTTGGGCTTCATCAAGGCCTAGTGTTTGAATCTTGTGCTCTGATACCACATGTCATAACCCCAAATTTTCACAAAAATTAAATTTTTTTGATGTAACATAAATTGTCTATAGTCACAGTTTGTTAACTGCTAGCGGTTAACCGAAAAATGAAACAGTTAACAAACTAATGATTAACTTAAACACATATAAATTAATACTATTTTAATTTCTATATGTGATGTAACTAATTTGCATTCAGTTGTTTCTAGCTATACTGATGATTTGATCTTGTCAAGTAGGTGAGAAGTTACGTTCTATCTGGGCTTACTTAGCGATTGCTAACTTAGCTGGATTTCTGGATCTTACAGGCTTGACATGTAAATTTTGAACCAGTAGGAGTTTATTAAAGCGTTAATCCATATATACTTTAGCAAAAATATATTGCTAGAGTAAAAGTTTGCTTAATATAATCCAAGGGTACTATGAGATAAAGTAACTCTTCTTTACATGTTTTTCAACTATGACAGTATTTTAAATTCATGTCGTAAATACCAATAACCTTACCATACTCAATGTTTTTCATTAGTATGAATTTATTTTCGGACAAACCTTCTTTCAAGCTATTATCCAAGTTCTTATAAAGCTCAAGATTTTGTAGAACAATACCTTTACTGATATAAGAGTTTATTGTTTTTGTTATTTCTACAGTTTTAAACACTGCTTATAAGCATGGAAAATAAAACAAAAGCCTTCTAAGGACAATATTACAAAAGAACCCTTAGTTCTACTTTTAATTGAACTTTAGTAGATGAAATTTATCAGCTGGTTAATGTATTATAGTTATAAATGATCATTTGCACAATTGTCGTCAAGCTGTGAATTCTATCTTCCCAATTTCTTCATGACATAAGTAATGTGGCGAGATTACATTACCCCATTATTTATTTATAATAACAAGTGATACTATATTTATTTTTGGATAGTTTTACTATCCTTTACTACCAAGTCTAATCTCACATTTGTTTGTTTTAAACTTAGAGCTTTGGTATTTTATGGAGACCAAATATCATGTACTTCCAATAAGTTTATCTTACTCTTAGTACTGTAGACTACATTCAAAAGTAAGAGTTATTCTAGGGTGTATTTACTATTTATTTTTGTATACACCTTATTGATTTATAAACTAGTTCTAAAAGCATAGACATGCATCGTTTATGGTTATAAAAAGGGTCAATAGTGGTACTATCAACTCATGCTCAATAACTTTTACTATACTATTGATATCTTCTTAAATGTTTTACTAAGAAAGATAATAAGGTCATTATAAAACAAGGATATCGATGAAATATATGTTTTGGTTCATTACCGACGAAGATTCGAAGGTTTATATAAATCAAGGGTTAACGATGCAATATAAATCTTATTCATTTTCCAAAGCTTACCGTATGGTTTATCATTGTAGTGATATGTTCACTTTATAACTATACTATCATTGTAGTTACTAATTAAATTATTGATAATAATTTGTTGTTCCGACAATGCAGTGACAACTATATCATTCGACCCACTATGGACTGAGTAAATTTTGGGTATGTGGAACATCCACCTCCATGCAATGCATGATTTAAAAGCCTCCAACGTAACCCTAACTCCTCATTCTTTGTCGAGGGTTTTGTTCTTTGCACTATCTGGTTTATTGCGGCCATGAAGGCTAGCTCCATTATCTGTGTGTAGAGAAGTGTTTCCACTCTAGTGTGTTGATTTCAAGACTCGCAGCTTGCACTTGGTTTTACTTTTGCATGCAATACTTTGCTATGTGTATAGTTGTTCTCTGTCAGTATTTTTTAGTGTCGATTCCTTGCGTGGCCATTGCCAAGGCCTTAATTCTGCTCTAGTCATTGGTGTAGTATTCATTTTGAATCCGCTACCTCTGTCATAGGTGAGCACAAGGGTTGTACTATTCGTTGTGCTGGTTCGTTTCCTTCGTGGCTTCAGATTCCTTCGCTTCCAACTAATAATTTGTGTTACAAATGTTTATAATTTTTAAGTTACAGTTACGGTTATATAACTTAGTTTCTAATCAAGGTTTTGGTATTGAATTGTAGGTTACAGCTCACCCTTATGCTTGGAAGAACCCTCTCCAAGTTTGGATTGACAACAAGACCTACAGGTAAGCCCTGGTTACAATGTGGCAACTCCCTGCTTGTAAGATTAGGGGAAAAAGGGTTTCAGTTGGAGAAGAAATATGACTTCGGTTCCTTCGATGTTTAAAATGTTTAGCTCAGTTGTTATTTAGTATTTTTGGTTATTAAAACCCTTTCCTGTAGTAGGGTAACTCCAACCTCGATGCCGTGATTTGTATTTCATTGTTTTCGACTTATTGACAGGTTTACAGCCTTATGGCTAATTAATGACATACTTTGTTCTTATTATGTGGAGGTTCTCATGTCTTCATGGTTTTAATGGTTCTATGTTTCAAATACTCTAATAAAATATGCATTGTCTTATAAATGGTATTACAGTAATGATGTTTTTATAAGTTGTTTGTTAGTTTTGTCTTCCAAACCCTCGCCACGATGCTGGGTACACTGGCATGGAGCTGGGTGTTGTAAATTGGTTAAGTTTTCATCTTCATGGCCTGCAATGTAATACATTGGGTTTTTAGAAAGTATTTTACTTCAAGCTCAGTCTCGTTTTTACCGTAATATAGTAAATTATGACTCTGTGTACATTAGGGTTTTTCCTATTCGACTGTTAATAAAAAACATTACTGTCTAAATATATTTTGTAATAGATATTGTTATTATAAGACTGTAACTCAGTCGTAGTGTGTAATTTATAATAATAACTTACTTGTGTAATTTATAATATTAACTTACTTGATCAGAACATATAAGCTAGGGTTTCCTGAAATGAAACCCTTTTCTAAATAAGTTCTTCAATTTATTATTAATTAGGTTCTGCTACTTGTTAATTTGGTTAAATTATTATTACAAGTGTGTTGTGATATTTTTAACTTGTAACTGTACATTTGTTTTCAGAAAAAACTGTAAACAGTCTATAGTAGACTAATCGTTTATTTATATAATTATCAATGTAAATGGATTGCAACTTAGATGTTTTTATTTATAATAGTTAAATAATTTGGTTAGGGTTTCGACCCTAAAGTTTTACATTTACAGGTATAAGCCCTTCTGATAATTATAAAATAGTTTCTACATAGGTAAATATTTAGTTTTATACTAGTTATTAATTATATTTTCATTGCTTTTATTTACTAAACCGTCAGGTAGAATTTACTTAGAGTTCTTGAAAAGATATAGCATAGACTCTGTAACTCATTTTATTTTTTATAATTTAAGTACTTTTAACATAACCCTATTTAGTTTATAATAAATATTAGTCTTAGATTTAGTTAATATTGTTAGAAATAAACTATGTGATTAGTAGCTCACTTATTTACTTAACAGCAAGTAATCATTGTAACTCTAATGTGGTTTTTCTGTTGTATTTCATTCAGTTACTATGTGAAAAAAAAGAAATATAAACATATCATAACACTATTTAACGTCCCTAATATTTTAACATGAATAAAATTATTCTACTGTCTGTAAATACACGATCTTATCTACTAAAACATTCTCTTATCTACTTCAACATTCTACCTGTGCTAGAGTACTGCCTGGTTTTCCAAGTGTGGAAAAACACAGTCTAGAAATTATTTATATTCTAACACATTACTTTTCTAGTCAAGTTCATTTATTCAATCATTTAAAAAGACTACTAGATTCTAACATTCTATAAACTGAATCTTCAACATTCATATATCAATCAGACTCAGATACTAACACAGTAAACAAAATAATGAAAAACCTTCTTAAGACAGATGACAACAGCGTTAGGAGGCCGTTTCTCCCTACCAATCTCCTAGAGATCACTCAAACAACGCTTCCTTAGGACCCCCGATCCTGTTCCTAGTATTCTTGGATGAGAACTGGTGGAGAATGGAAACAGTAGACTAGTCCAATATCTCTGCAAAACACTCTACTCTCAGCATTATGATCTTTAGCTTAAAAGCTAAAACTAGATCAATCAGCAGTTATCCCCTCAAGCACTTTCCACATTTCCCTTCCATTGAATTTCTATGAAGTACATTCATTCACCTGAATGATCACTTATCTAGAATGAGCAGCCTCATCTCTCTTCAATGGGATTTTTTATAAAGATTGCGTAAGTCTTTTGGGTTAGCTTTCATTAATTGAGCCACCTACTTTGATTCCACTTTCTTGGGGAATCATGACCCCAAATGTAGGGCGGTTGCCACCTGCAACAGTTGGAAGTGGTTTGAGGATGCTGTTACATGTCAGTTTGCTATTCACCCAGTCTCCTCCACCAATTTGACTAGTAAACACTCTTTTAACAGCTCTCCTAATATGTTATCTCCTCATTTATTTATTTATAAATAAAATAATCAAAATTACATTAAATATCCTTGACTCTACTGAGTAATCAATTACAACTTAGCATAAAATTCAACATATTGTCCTCAAATAATATCAAATAATATAAAATTGTTTTTTGCAAAATTGGGGCATGTGATAGGATCAAACAACAGAAATAGTGAACCTACTAAAATAATTTCAGGATGTCATTGCGCAGGATTATAAAGACCTTAAAGGTTTAGTTCAGGAAATGGGAAAAATGAAGATCGAGATTAAACCTGATGCAAGACTTGTAAAGAAACGACCTTACAAACTTGCTCATAAATATAAAGAGATAGTGAAAATAGAGATTGACAATATGTTAGCAGCCAAAATTTTCTTCCCTATCAAATAGTCAAAATGGGAAATCCCAATGGTCCTAAAACCAAATAAGCATGACCCAACAAGATTGAGAATCTATGTAGTTTTCTATGAGCTAAACAAAGTCTCCCTAACGGACCCATTCCCAACTCCTTTTGCAGATGAAATTCTCAATGAGGTTATAGGACATGATTGCTACTCGTTTATAGATGGATATTCAAGATATAATCAAGTACCGATTGCTAAGGAGGATTAAAAGAAAACAACATTCTTGTGTGAATTTTTGCTCACTCTCTTATAAAGTCATTTTGTTTGGTCTGAAAAATGCACCAGCCGTATTCTCAAGAATAGTATTTAAAGCATTCCAGGAATACATCTATAAAACAATGGCTTTATATTTCGACAATTGGCCGATTTACTCCATGTCAAAAGATCACTACAAATGGCTAAGGCTAATGTTAGAAAGGTGCTGGCAAATTCAACTATCACTTAACATAAAGAAATGTATCTTTGTAACCCCTATAGGAATTCTACTAGGACATATTGTATGCAAAGAGGGAATCAAGGTCGAATTTGCAAATAAAAATCATTCCCAACTTGAAACCTCCAGTTACCCCAAAACAAGGCAGAGTTTTATTGGGGCATGCATACTAGTATAGGAAATTTATTCTCCATTACTCAGATATGACATATCCTTTAGAAGAGTTATTAAGAGAAAATAAGGAGTATGAATGGACTGAATAATGTGATGCATCATTCGACAATTTAGGGAAAAAAATAGTCGAATCACCTATTCTTCGATTCCCTTATTGGTGGGTAAAATTTCATGTACGCATTGGCGCATCCGACATGGAAACTAGTGCAATACTGACACAACCAGGATATGATGAAATGGACTATTGAATCATATACCGTAGCAGAAAATTTAACAAAGAATAATGTAATTACTCCATGACAGAAAGGGAAGCACTAGGAATAGTCTTTGCACTTCAAAAATATAGACACTATCTGTTATCCAACCCCTTTATATTTTACACCTATCACCAAGCATTGAAATATCTAGTAAATACGCCTCTACATCATGGGTTGTTGTTATTTCAAGAATTTGAATTTGAAGTTGTAGTTCGACCAGGAAAGATAAATGTTGAACACAACCACTTATCGAGAATCGACATGGGGGAGGAGCTGATAGGATTTGAAGATGATCTATGCAAGGTATTTTTTAAGGATTCTAATATTATACTTAAGTATAGTATTATAGGTGATTGTTTTCGATTGAAAAAAACATGTTTATAGATAGGTAGGAGAATATTAAATATGAAACATACAATTAACACTGAAATGTGTATATTTTGGCGAATATTATGATAAAAAAAAACATATTTTATGTAAATATAGGCAATATTAGATACTAAAAATGACCAAATAACTAATTTATTTTTTGAAAAAACCCCCAAAATAGCCAATTGGAGAAATTTCGTCCCTAAAAATTACCGTGTCTACTAGATGCTCATCTTTTTAGAATAGAATTTGTACGTGCTGAACTAGAAGAGATAACAGAAATCTTAGAAAATGGACAAGCACTAGAAGGAATGAGTGCTAAAAAGAATAAAATATTAGCAAAAGCTGCGCCTTATAACTTAATAAAAGGGTTCCTCTGTAAACTTGGTTTATATGAGGTACTCCATTGATGCATGAAAGAGAGAGAATAATGCATGAAGCACACTATGTTATATTTTTAACATTAAGCTAGCATTATATTAGGATCTTTAATTGAGAGAATAACAAGCAAAACAATCAAACACAAGAGACAATGAACACAGTGTTTTTCCTCGGGGAAACCATAAATGGATAAAACCATGCAACTTCCTCAGAGATAGAATCAACACCAAATAGAAAATCCCAAAACAGTAAGATGATCTCCTGACAGCAGTAACCTCTTTCTTCCTAGCCCGAGTGTCTTCTTATTTCTTATCTATGCGCTACAACTGAGTGTGAGTGAGTGTGTATCAAATAGAGATGCTAGCTCTCTATTTATACTAATTCCCAACTTGACTAAACACAACTAGGGATGACTTCACTAAGTGAGTCTAATAACTGTAGTGCCCCTGGGACTGCAGGGACTTTAACCCTTGATTAATAGGAAGGTTACCCACAATGACTTGACATGAATTGTTTACATTATAGATCCTCCTGATCGAAACATCGAGGCATGACATGGCTCAATTACATTACATGCACATCTCAAAATAAACATCGGGGTACAAGAAATAAGATACATAGGTGAATACATTCCAAAGTTACAAATACATCAACACTCCCTCTTAACTAGGAAGGTATTCTTTCGACACAATTTTCAACACTGGTCTTCTTCTTTGTATCAACTGGATCATCTCGTCATCTTCATATTCAATTCTTCTTTGTCTTCTTCGTCTTCTTTGTCTTCTTCATCTTCGGGTCCTGTTCATCTTCAAGTCATCTTCTTTTTCAATTCTTGTTCATCTTGGGATCTGGATCATCATGACTACTGGATCATCACTACTAGATCATCATCACATCTAGATCATCACTTGATTTGGATCGTCATAAATTCTAGATCATCATCACATATGGATCATCACTTGATCCGGATCATCATCACATGCTATCTCAGAATGGTGCTATCTCGATTCTTCTTATCACAGGAAGTTCTACAGATCCAGCCCTTTTTCATGCTGGTTGTAGGCCTACCCTTCATGTACATCTTCAAAACTTATATCTGACCCTAAGTTAGAAAGGCCCGCCCAGCTCTTACATCTAACCTCATCTTGTCAGAAAGGCATGCCCAGCACTCACATATGACCTCATCTTGTCAGAAAGGCCCAGCACTCACATCAGACCATGTGTAAACACATCATGCCAGAATGGATCAGTACTTGCATCCAACCTCATCTTGTCGAAAAGGCTCTGCACTTACATCTGATCCCATCTTGTCAGAAAGGCACAGCACTCACATCTAACCATGTGCAAACACATCACGCCAGAATGGCTCAGCACTTATATCTGACCTCATCTTGTCAAAAAGGATCTGCACTTACATTTGACCATGTGTAAACACATCGCACTGAAAGGGCTCTTAGTCCCAGAGTGAGGATTCCTGGTAACTGACTAGGTGCCTCTATTCTCATAGAGAATGGCATCAGCCCTTATATCTGATCAAGTGGGATACATCCCTAAACCACATTAGAATGGCCATGCGCTCACATCTGATCATGTAAGACTACATCCTACAGTCATATCAGAATGATCCTCAGTCCCAAATTTAGTATTCCTGGTAACTGACCAAGTGCCTCCATTCCAAGAACGGCATTCAGCCTTTACATATGATCATGTAGGAACTAATCCTACAGTCATACCAGAATGGCTCAGCACTCATATATTACATGGAAGGAACCTAAATCCTCTCACTGTGAAAGAATGGCTGAGCCCTTACATCTAACCATGGAAGGAAATTAATCCTCTCCCATGTCAGAATGGCTCTAGGTCTCATCATTTCCCCTTGGAGGGAACCTCGATCTAGAGAACACCAAGCTTCTCCCTAAAGTAATCAAATTTCACTCTAGCTAATGGCTTCATCAATACATTAGCTATCTAATTGTCCGTTGAAACATACTGGAGCTTCACTACTCCTCTCTACACCATATCCCTGATATACTGATACTTGATCTCGATATGCTTCAACTTGTCATAGAACACAGGGTTCTCTTATAAGTTCACACAACTCTGGTTGTCGCAATATATATGAGTAGAATCCATCTGGAGATCAAATAAATCAAAAAGTAGCTTCCTCAGCCATACTGTCTCATAACTAGCTTAACAAGATGCAACATACTCTGCTTCAGCTGTACTCAGTGCCACACAGGATTGCTTCCTGCTAAACCAAGAGATCACACCTGATCCCATACTTAAGCAGCATCCTGAAGTGCTCTTCCTATTGATGGCACTTCCTTTCCAATCTAAATCAACATAACCCTCTAGGTTAATCTCCCGATTCACCTCGTACTTGAGCCCATAATCAACTATATCCTTCAAGTACCTTAGAATATGCTTTGCAACAATCAAGTGAATATGTCTCGGATCTGTCAAAAACTGGCTCAAGGTGTTCACAGTAAAGCAAATATCTAGTCTTGTGTTCATTAGGTACATCAAGAACCCAATCATCTGACGATACATCATAGCATCAATTGCTTATGATGAAGCATCACTCAATAGTTTTAGGTTCGATGACATAGGTGTGGTTATGGCTTTGCAATCCATCATCCTGAATCTCTTCAGAATCTCTACTGCATACTTTCCTTGTCCAAGGAGGACTCCATCAGCATTCTACCACACCTCCATGCCTAATAAATAGTGCATCATACCCAAGTCCTTCATTTCAAACTCAGTAGCAAGTCTCCTCTTCGTATCAACAATCAACCCATCCATACCTATTACAAATAGATCATCCACATACAACAGGCGTTTCACTGGGTTGCCATATTCAACTTTGTAGTAAAGGTTGGAATATTCTTTACTCTTGGTAAAGCCCAAACTAGATAGGAAACCATCAATTCTACCATACCATGTCTTGGGTGCCTGTTTCAAACAGTACAGAGCTTTCTTCAATCTGGACGCATGAGACTCCCTGTCATGTGTCTCAAAATCGAGTGGCTGTTCTACATACACTTCCGCTTCTACTACACCATTCAAGAAAGCAGTCTTGACATCCATCTAGTTTATCTTCCATTTCATCATTGCATCTAGAGCAAGTACTGATATGATGGAAGTGTATCTAGCTACAGGTGCAAAGGTTTCTTCATAATCTATTCCTTCTTTCTGTGAGAAACCACGAGCCATGAATCTTGCTTTATTTTCTTGATGCTGCCATCTGCAGCATGCTTGATCTTGTAGATCCATTTGGAAGTTACAATGGACTTCCCTTCTGGTCTTGGGACAACATCCCAAACATCATTCTTCATGATCGATTGATACTCTTCGATCATAGCATCCTTCCATTATTTCCATTCTATCACTTCTTCATAGTTGGAAGGTTCTTTATCAATAATGTCACATAGTAAGGCTACGCAACTAGAGCAAGATCTAGTTCTCTTTCTTCCTCTGGGAGTTTCTTCTAAAGCTCCATATATTTCTGCACCTTGGATAATTTTATGTACCCAAGCAGGTTTCCTCTTATGAGGATTCTTCTCCAGAGGTGGATCTATAGGTTCTTGAGGTTCTTCAAATTCTCGATCTTCTTCTTGAATTTCTTCGTTCATGATTGTGTCATGAATTCTGGGTTCTCTTGTTTCTTTAGGTTCTTCAGCCGATTTCTTCCTGGATTTGATGTAGACTGAATCTTCATCAAATGTTACATCTCTTCTGATGTCAATATTCTTGAACCTTGGGAAGTATATTCTATAATCCTTCGAGCTTTCAGAATATCCCACAAATATACCCTTCTTTCCTGAAGGATCTAACTTCATCGTCTTTTCTTTTGGAATATGTATGTACACAGGACAGCCAAATATTCTCAGATGGTTGACTTCTAGTTTCTTGCCAGAGAATACTTCTTCAGGAGTCTTGTTCTCGAGTACTCTGTGTGGACTACGGTTCTATACATAAACCGCTGTTCTGGTAGCTTCTGCCCAAAGATGCATAGGAAGATCTTGATCATGAAGCATTGCTCTTGTAGCTTTCATGATAGTTTTATTCTTCCTTTCTACAATCCCATTCTGTTGTGGGTTATATGGAGTGGAAAACTCCCTCTTAATCCTTCAGTCTTTGGACAACTCTTTGAATTCATTTGATGTGAATTATCCACCATTATCTAATCGAAAAGTCTTGATCTTCTTTTCAGTGTGGTTCTCGATCAAGGCTTTGAATTCCTTGAACCTGCTAAATACTTCATATTTGTTCTTCATGAAGTAGATCCATGTCTTCCTAGAGAAATCATCAATAAAAGAAACATAGTATGCATACCCTCTTAATGAACTAGATGACATTGGACCGCATACATCGGATTGGATGATTTCTAAGATTCCTTTTGCCTTGCTTTCGCTACTTGGAAATGTATTCTTTGTGTTCTTTCCTTTTGCACATGCTTTGCATACACCTTCATGTTTTGTTTGCATTTCTGGGAGAACTTCAACAACTTTGCTTGCAAGTGGTAGTGATCTATAATGCACATGTGCAATCCTTCTATGCCAAAGCTCATTTGGTTGTACCGAGTCATGAACCAAACCTTGTTCTGGTTGGCCCTTCAATTTGCATAGTCCTCCTTCTTATTCTCCAATCTACTGCATCATTAAAATATTTCCCCTTTGGCCACATGAGGACTTGGCCATCTACAAATGCAACCCTCATTCCTTTTGCATCTAATGCAGATATGGAGAGAAGGTTCTTCTTTAGTCTAGGTACAAACAATACATCTTTCATGTTGATAGACTTTCCAATGTCTAGCTTATAGGAGGATTCCCCACTACCTTTTATTGGATAGTGGTAGTCATCTCCAAGTTTCATCTTGTGAGGTGATTCATGTTCAAATAATTTCACAAAGGATTCCTTGAATCCTGTCATGTGCTTGGAAGCACCACTGTCTATAAGCCAATCATTACTACCGTGTGTGATAGTTCCAGTGAGAGCAGAAATTAGAACATATTCTTCATCACTTGAGGAATCATCATTGTCTTGTATGTTTCTCTTTGTGGAAGGTTTATCATCCTCTGCAACATGAGCATGATGTCTTATCTTGTTTCCCTTCTTCTTGTGAGAGCTACTTTTGTTCTTAGGACAATCTCTAGCAAAGTGTCCTCTTTCATCACATGTATAGAAAATGAACTTAGACTTATCTCTAGGATTTCTAAAGTTATTCCTTTGATTAGAGTACTTACTTCTGTGATGGCTAGATCTAGTTTTCTTGGATTGTACTGTGAGATCTTGATCTTCACTTCCCATCTTATCTTCTCAAGCTGCTATCCGAGCTTCTTCTTGAGAGCATTCTTCCCACAGTTTTTTGAACTTGACTAACTTCTTTCTGGCACAAATCCCTTGAATTAAAGAGTCCCATGTACTAACGAGACCATTCAAGGTGGTCATCACAATCTCTGCATTCTCCACTTCTTCATCTACTGCTTCCAATTGTTCCTTGATATGAGAAACCATTGTAAACTAATATTGGATGGTTTATGCATTCTGAATCTTCACATTCTTCAATTGGTTCATCAAGGCCATCTTCTGGTTTATGTTATTTCCTTCAAACAATTTGGTTAGGGCATCAAACATAGCTTTAGGTGTCTTTAGGGAGGACACCTATGGTATGAGGTGATCCTTGATAGAATCAGCAATGATCCTCTTTTCCATAACCAACTTCTTCTTGTGTAAGGCCTTAGCCTCATCTCCCTCTGGAACTGGAACCTTCTCATTGATGTAGGAGTCCAAATCATTCTCTTCCAAGACCAGGGAGATCCTACACTTCCAGGATCGGAAGTTATCATCTCCCTCAATATTTTCATCAAGCTTGGTATGATGAGACATCTTAACTGAGAACCTCAAATGGAAATACAAAATATTTAGATCTTACCAGGTCAAGATGTCGTATCTAGATTTGGAGCTGAAATTCTAGAGTGCTGGTTCAGGAGCAGATTAGGGTTTTTCTTTTCCAGATTTTTATTCAACCAAATGCTTTGAATTTGATCCCTAACTTTGATTTTGGGGAGGAGATCAATCCATGCCTGGGCTCACTGAAAAATTCCTCTTCTGTGAAAAGCCCTAATTTTTGGCAGTAGTGTCGGGTCCAAAACTGAAAAACCTCAGAATTGGATTCTGCTTCGATAGAAATATGCACCCTAGGGAGGAGAGTTATTCCAACCTTCTTTTGGAAAAAATCCATGGAGAGAGATCCAAAAAGTAGGAAGCCCTAGTTCCCGCAATTGCATAGTGTCTTCTTCTCAGGTTAGCTCTAATTCCATGTTATATTTTTAACATTAAGATAGCATTATATTAGGATCTTTAATTGACAGAATAACAAGCACAACAATCAAACACAAGATATAATGAACACAGTGTTTTTCCTCGGGGAAACCATAAATGGAGAAAACCCCGCAACTTCCTGACAACAGTAACCTCTTTCTTCCTAACCCCGGTGTCTTCTTCTTTCTCAACTATGCACTACAACTGAGTGTGAGTGAGTGTGTATCAAATAGAGAGGATAGCTCTCTATTTATACTAATTCTCAACTTGACTAAACCCAACTAGGGCCGACTTCACTAAGTGAGTCTAATAGCCCTAGTGCCTTGGAACTGCGGGGACTTTAACCCTTAATCAATAGGAGGGTTACCCACAATGACTTGACATGACTTGTTTACATTATAGATCCTGTCGATAGGAACATCGGGGCATGACATGACTCAATTACATTACAAACACATCCTAGAATAAACATCGGGGTATAAGACATAACATACATAGGTGAATACATTCCGAAGTTACATATACATTAACACACTATGGCCTAGTTGGAGAACACTTCCAGTATGATGTGACTTCTAATATCCAACAGTTGGGATTATCATGGCTGACAGTGTACCTTTATTGTTTAAACTGTGTTAGTAAATGTGACCATTGTCAACGGTTAAATCGACCCCTACCAAGCAATGAGATTCCATTAATATCGGTAGGTCCAAGCTTAACATTCAAAATTTGGGCGATCGACTTTATAAGACCATTCTTAGTACCTACTAGAAGGTCAAGAGTGTGCTATATTATAACAATAGTCGAATACCTTACTAAATGCGCAGAGGCAGAATCTGTCAAAACCTGTTCTAGTGAAGTAACCACAAAATTTATATACGAAAATATTATTACCATATTTGGTTTTCCATTAACTTTAATCAGCGATCAAGGGTCACACTTTATCAACAAAACTATTGCAGCTTTAACAGACTAGTTCAAAATTGAACATATAAGGAGCACAACTTACCATCCTCAATCTAATCATGCAATTGAAGAATTCAACAAAAATTTGACAAGAGGCTTAACCGAAATATGTAATAAAATCAAGATGATTGGGATCAAAAAATTTCAGCTATCCTATGGGCATACAGAAAAGAATATAAACGATCCACATACCAGACACTGTTTAGACTTGTCTATGGGAAGGAAGCAACCGTCCCCCTACATTTTTCGACAACATACACTAGTAATCGTCAACATATTACACATTAATGTCGAAAATGATAAGAAAGAGAGACTAATGAAACTACCTAATTTAGACAAACATAGACTATCTATACAACACCAAGAGATACAAAAGCAACAACAAAAGTGTGGGATGATTGAAACATCAAAAATAAAAACTTGTCAATTGGATACCTCGTGTTGTTGTATAATAGTCGAGTAAATCATAAGCAAAAAAAACTGCATACAGAGTGGAAGGGACCTTATATTGGTGAAGAAATCAATGCTAATGGATCAGTCTGACTGAGAACGTTACAAGGAAAAGTATTTCAGAAATTTGTTAATTGTGCCTGACTAAAGTGGTACAAAAACTGAAAATTTTATAAAACAAATTAGTTTCATAATTGTTTTTGGTGCCCATTCCCAATACAACACTATTTAAGAAATAAACTATTCCTTTGAAAAATAAATTATACCACCTACCCCACATAGTCCTCTTGGACCTGAGCAACTTCATTAAAAAATTCATTGGGGTATTTATTAAACTCTACTTGTAGCAAAAACCTGATTTTCTTTAAATTTATTTCTTCAAGGAAGAAAGTTAAATATTTTAAACTCTATACAACAAAGAAGAAAGAAGGGACATCTTTTTCCTCAAGCAAACTTTAGTTTTTGGCTAGAGCCAAATACTCCATATTATAATGAATGGAATAGCTCTGATATCTTATGTTTCATTTCTATCCCAGCAATTACGAAGCTAGACTTCCACAGAGGATCCATACTACCATTCTTTAATCCTATAGAACTATTAACTTCCTTCTAAACTTGTTTCATAAACCTGTAGCCCATTTCTAGATGCTTATTGCTTTCCTCTGCTTCTTTACACAAGCAACATCTACCTAGAAAAAACGATTCCTATTTTTCATATGATCCCTTGGGAGGGCCTTATTTCATAGTACAAACAAAATGATTTTTTTTTCTTCTTTCAACTAATAATTAATCAACCATATTTCCTTCCACCACCATTTCTGATCTATACCCCGAAAGTAATTCCTTATAAGAACTTGATAACCCTATTTTGGAGCATATTTATGTTTTTTCACTCTAGACCACATTAAAGAATCAATACAATTACTAATTTTAACACAATTAGACTTTGAATTTTCGATATAGTCTCCCCATAATCTGATACCTTCACCTATGAAACATATCAACGAAGCCTCCATCTATCCTTGACTCCAAACTTCCCTATCATTTGAATATTTTATGTGACTGAATGTGAAGAGACCCTTATCATCCAACGAATGTATCATTAATTGAGGAATAATGTCACCACCTCCAATTCCTACGCAAGGGTAAGTTCCAAAACAAACACTTAGTCCATTTCCTACTCTCCATGCTAGGCCTTCTCTGATAAGACTAAATTCCATAACCGTATCCTTCCAGATGATTGAAATATTTCAAACTATTTTTGTTGGCTTCCTTATCCATTTTGCTAGTGTCAAAGCATAGATATACTTCTACGTAGCCATGTCCACCCACATCCCATTACCTACTATCAAGCTCCAGATACTTTTATCCATAATAGATTTAGAGAAGGGATTCAAACTTTTAACTCCCCATCCTCCCATTCTTTTGGGGTTGAGATGTTTTTCCAATTTATCCACTCAAAACCCTATCTATCAAAATTTGTCGACCAAAAAATATCATTCTTAGAGATGAAAATTTTTGTGGCACTCCCTTCAGAATCCATGCTAAGGACCAATATACTAGAATCGCTATCAATACATACTTTATCAACGAACTAATATCCCCCCTTTAGAAATCCATTACAAACACTAGTTGGATATCCTTTTTAAAATTTTCTTTATCACCCGTTTCCAGTCTTTTATCTCATAATTTAGAGGCTTTAGATTAAATCCAACTTACTCCAAACCATTTCCAATAATTTTTTTACTAAAACCAAGAAAGGATTTGTATAATACAATTTCTTCCATTTTGATTTCAGATACTATAAAATAGACTTACTCGGGTTTACTGTCATTTTTCGTAGCTTTGCAAAACTAATATAGAAATTTTGTAGGATTTACATCATCCATTCTTGAGACAAAAAAAAATGACGACAACAATGACAAATAACAAGTGTCAGATCCTTAATAAACCCCCAATAAAAATACCTTTAAATAATCAATTTCAATTGACATGAATGATTGGTTTGATGAGGCATTCAACTACTAAAATGAATAACATAGGGGATAATGGAAATCCATGTTTGATACCTCCTCTTGTTCTTAGAAAAGGAGACAATTTCTCATTGATTAAGACTGAGAATCATACTGAATATAGACAACCCATTATCCAATTGATGAAAGAGGGACATAATCCAACCTAAGAAAGGACCAGTCTCATATAAACCCAACCAACATGATCATATGCTTTGGATAAGTTGTTTTTTTACCATTGTTTCTTTCATCTTTTTGAGTTTAATCGAGTGCACGCCTTCCTGGGCCACCCCTATAGCTTCATAAATTTGTCGTTAATCTAGGAAACCAAATTGTTATCCTGAGATATGAGAAGATAAAATGACCATTATCCTCCGGTCAATAATCTTTTTTATGATTTTGTAAATGCTATTTCATAAGGATATTGGTCGGAATTATAAGAAAGTTTCTGGAGACTTCAACTTCAGAATTAACGCTATAAAGGTGGAGTTGAAATCCCTCACGATTGATCCCTTATTTTCTAAAATCTTCCATTACTCTTAAATCCTCTTCAATGGTCTCTTTGAGCATTAAGAATAATTCTATAGGGAACCCGTTTGGGCCCATGATATTGTCTTTCATTAACCTATGCATTGCTTCATCCATTCCATCTTTTGAAACTTCCTATATGAGAGCCTCATTATCTTTATCCTTTACAAAGATTATATATAAGGAATCCATTTTGACCACATCCTCCACTGATATTTTTTCTTCTTTATAGAAATTTCCAAAGTGAGAAACACCTTCCATAGTCAAATGTTCAAAGAACTATCTCTAGAGGCTTTGTCTTTCTTTAGGAAATTCCAAATAGTATTGATGCATTTACTGTGATTTACATAGGTATGAAAAAAATGTTCTCATCTCCTATGTCCATGTGATGTCCATCCACATTTCCCTACTCTTCATCCTCCATTCAACTTCATTATTCAAAATAATATTTTTTCTTGGAATTTCTAGATCAAGCCCATTTTACCACAACTTTTTTAGATTGGAGAAGAAGAAAATATTTTAATGTCCACGAGGCTAAAAATAGCCTATGGGACAAATTATCTTGCTCGGTGATTTCGCATTTCACTCTTTTCATGTTCACCTTGATGATGAGCTCCCCCAATTTCACCACAGTCCCTTCATTGAATAAATTAACCGAAGAACTAGTTGTTAAAATATTCACATAACTGTCCTTGTTGTCCTTTAAGGCCTCACACTCTAAAATGAAATGCTTTTCTGTTTCCACTTTTTTCGGAGGTGCAAAAAGTACACACTCTTTCTTCCCAAGCTTCCTTTGGTCTTTTCCAGCGTCCTATTTCACAACAAAACTGGTGGGAATTGGTTCTCAGTTGAGCAATGATGAATTTTGGCCCTCCATGATATATTAGCCCCTATATAATGTTTTGGATGATGGTTGTAGGTGGGATTAAACTCTTCAATATAGTACTTTTTCTTTCTCCCTATCCCTTTGCCCCAAATTTTCTTATAGAACTTGTCGATAACAAAGGCCTGCATCTCTTTACTATTTGTAGGACATGTGTTCAGGTAAATATCCCATTTACCAAGCCATTTGTTAGTTTTCCACATCCAAGAATTGACTCTGGTGAAGAACTATACCGAATTAAACTTAAAGGACCCATCTATTTTTTCTCTTCTTCTTCCAATACCAACAAAACTGTATAGTGATATAACTTCACTTACAATTTCATAATAACATATTAACATTAAACATGCATATATAAATTTGATTAGTTTTATAATTCATATTTTTTAATAAATATAAAGTAAACTTGATAACCTTTTCTAAAATTAAATAATTAGAATTTAACCTTATTTTTTCAAAATGCAAATGCATTTTATACGATGAGCAAGTACTTAAAATTAAAATCATAATGTGAACCAATTGAAAAATAGATTAACTTAAAGAAATGAACCTTAAAATTTTGTTCTAATAATGTAAGCTTTATATATAATTGTATTTGAACGTTGATAATGATTGACATCAGTTCCACATAATACTTAGTATTGATTGGTTAAGTTTGCTTTTGTTAATATGTTTTTCTATTTTTTATTTACTTTGTATTGGAGTATAAGTTTTAAATTATTCATAAAGGAAATTAATAAATAAAGTTACTCATTCATTATATTTAATTATTTAATCTACTCAACATAATTAAATTTAATTATCTTTATAATATATAAATTAACTTTATTGAAATAAAATATATTTATGTATTTTTCCATAAATATGTGTTTTTTTTGTTAATTATATAATTTAAATAACAAAATGATATCTATATAATATATAAATTAATTCTATTGAAATAAAATATATATAAATATTTTTTCTAGTAATATGTGTTTTTATTTTTTTTCATCATTTTATTTAATTAACAGAATTATAATTTGATTATTCTGGTAATATATAAATTAACTCTATTAAAATAAAATATATTTAAATATTTTTTCTTTGCAAATATGTGTTTTTTTTTAAATGTTATATAACTGCAAACAAACCATCATAATATTATAACATAAAACTACACTCATTATTACTATCATCGTTATTTAAATTAACTCTATTGAAATAAAATAAATATAAGTATTTAAAAATGTGTGTTTCATTTTTTTGTTCTTGAATGTTATACCACTACAATCAAACAACCTTAATATTAATTCCTTAAATCTAATTCCTTTTGTCGTTGTGGTATGGTATAACAAGGATCTAGGTAATTGATTTGGAGCTATTAGAGCTGGATCCACTGTTTTTTTGGAGGATATGAGTCGCAGCAATAACAAAAAAATATTTCTAATAAACCAAGAAAATCAAGAAAATATTTACCTTTAGAGAGATGATGCACTAATAAACCAAGAAAATCATTCTCATTTAAATTTAAATGAGGTAAATTGAAGACCATATGTGATATCTGATCTGAAAGAAGAAAAGTCCTTATCACACGACACGTTGCTCTTACTTTCTGTTTTTGCAAGTGATGTAGTAAAGTTTTTAAGTATCAAACAATTTATATGCAATCACAACAATAAGAACAATTCTTTTAGGAAGCTTTTATTAAAAAAAATTATAAAAATATTTCTTTTAAAAGGCCTTATTAAAATTTGAATAAAAGAATTACCAGTGGGTTTTTTTAATAAAGGAATTACTACTTATATTAGTGGGTTGTAGGTAAAGTCTATTGTTTTTTTTTAAATATTTTTATGAAAGTATATTTAATATTTAGACATGTTTAAAGTGCAACTACAGGTTTATTGATTTGTTTTTCAATTTCTTTCAAATCTTATTGCTGGCATACCATGAAAATTAAGATTAAAAAAATTGACAAAAAAAACCATTTCCTAACATGAATGCATGCACTGCATGGACACTTTCTTCAATGTACAACGCAAGTTGATTTTTGACTGAACACATGAAGGATCTACAAATCATTGCTATATGGGTCTTTGTTCTTGGTATTGTTCAAGAAGCTCTTCATCTCAATTTGTTTGTCAGAAATGTGCCATATGTGGAGATAGTTAGTGAAGGTGGAAAGGAGGTCAGGCTTCTGGCATTCTTTGTTGGGTATGAACATCATCGAGGTGGGAGGGTACGAGTGGTCAAAGTAAAGCTTGGGGAAAACCTTAATGTCGCCTCTATTTTTTTCTAACTAGATGATATCCACTCTATTATTGTAATTCTCCATAATGCTTGCTATCCCTATCCAGTACTTCTTATCTTTGTGAACACTCTAGTTTATGCTCCTTATGTGCCATGGTGTCTCGTATGTGTATCTCTCATAATGCTTCAGTTTCTCCTCTAAATCCCCCCATCCCTCTAACCATTTTCCATTTCTCTCTTTCCTTCAGAATACCTACACCAAAGAAAAATGCATGTGTGGATAACATAGTGAGTTGTACTAGATTCTCCACATAATAAGCTTATTGTAATCTACTACCAAGTATTCCCTACATGAACAAAAAGTGAGTTACTTCCCACAAGATTTTACATGTCCATGTATTAAATATTGATAACTCTTCTTGTTTCATTTTTTCCACCCAAGTTCTAACTGTTCATCATCTCTTGTCAAGTTCCACCCTTAACCAACTATTCCACTTTTCATCATTCCAAAAAATTCCACAGAATCGAAGTTATTCAAACACATTTATTCATAAAATCATATGCTTGATGTGGACTTCTCGTATTTATTCAACATAGGTTTCTTGTAGATTTATTAAGTAATCTAAGAAATAGAGGTCTACTTGAATTTGTTAATCTAGTTTATTGGATCCCATTATAATGTGGTATCGGTTAATGGGTCATCGCATGAAGATGAGGGACCTTTTAGATGAAATTGTAGATTCACGAAACTCTCAAGAGTTTAGTAAATAAAAAAATATGGATATTTTCTTTCATCTAGGCATGGGTGAGCCCAAGCATAAAATGTGTGATAACATGTAGCATAGGAAACATAAAAGCTTGAGCATTGTGTAACTACATAAATCTTGAATATGATTTAGTTCATAAACACTCAAGCATTTTAGTTAACATATTATTCACCCCAAAAGGGGCCATGTCCTCCATTCTGCATCCAACATCCACGACAACCACATGAGTTGTAGATGAGAAGCAAGAATGACCAAGCATTATTCACTTCTAAAGGGGAGAATTGGAAGAGGAAGGAATAAATTTGAAGAAGAGGGAAAGTTGGAAGAGGTAGGCATGGTTCCTTAAGAAACCAAGCTCTTCAGTTTTTCCTCATTTCCTAATAAACATATTTCTTTTACGTTTCCCCAATTTTAAAGTCTAATTTAATGAAACCAAAAACTAAATTTACATAATAAAATTACATACTAAATCCATACCCTTAGTCTAATTATATACCAAATTCAACTATAAAATCAAGGGTTTTACAAATTTTGAGGATCTCACTCAAGGGTTCCATAAATTTTGTATCATAGAATTTTGGGGATGCCATAAGAATTATACTTTAACAAACTGCTAGAACACCATGTTGAATAAATGACTAAAAATTAATCCGCCTTCCATGTCTTTTCAAATTCCTCCACTATCCTTTTACTCTCTCTCATTATATATTGTCTCAATATAATAGTAGGATTATGTAGGTCAACTAAAGTAACAACCAATTTTTTTTAGATTTCTTACCCAATCAACTTATCTTAGTGTATAGTATTAACACCTCTACCAAACTCTCACTAAATATTCCTTCTAGGCATGAAGTGGAATCTACAAGGTTCACCATTAGAGGGTTCCTCTTTTACATCCATAGCAATATTTATTCCCATGTCCAGATTAAACTTACCCCCATTATATTTATCAAAACAAGATTCCCTACTCTAGGTAGTACAAGTTCCCTCCCCTAACTGTAAATACATCTGACAATACACCATTCACCACTTTCCATAATTTTACTCTTCTATCCTTCTTTATAGAAAAGTAAGTTATAAATTTCTAACCCAATCCAAGATTAACCTCATAAATTCCCACTAGAATTCTCTAAATTATCAAAATTGGTAAAGGGATTGTATGGCTAGTATTTTTCTCTATAGGCTAGTTGAATGCTTGTTCCAAGTTCTAAGGATGATGAAAAATTGTAACCATACTCACTTTTGGCATGTCCAATGATGAAATGACATTTTTTTCCACAAGTAACTCTTCACCTCCATTTATGGTTGATTGCAAACCACTTTTTACATTCATATAGCCCAATAGATTATGAAATTATATGTTCTCATCATGGTTAATTTTTTTTTCATCTCAAGGTTCTCCTACAAACTACCAGAGCTATTATACCTCCATTATATCCTTCAATCCAACTATCGCACTATCATTTCTCCTTCATTCCACCTTATAAAACTTAATGAGACATTCAACGGATAAATTCCAATTGGTATGTAATATTACAGTTTAAAAGGCATTCATACATATTCCAAGTGATTATGTACACAACATCGGCTTCCCCTCTCTATTTCCATAAACTCTACCAAAATTTCCTTTAATTAAATCTCAACTAGGATATCCACTTTAATATTCTTATCATGTTCTAAAAAATTCCCTATGTTATTCCCAATTCCCTAAATACTTCCACACTATGGAGGTCGAGCACTAAGCCAACAAGTTTTAATCACATCTGAAGCTTGGTTTTCTCTTTGAGTTGAGGTCAAAACTAGGAATCCATTTCTTTAGATTAAAATTATGTTGCGTCACTCTAGAACCATCTAGACCATACAAAATTAACAACATTTTCTTTATGTTTCAAGTGGAATACGAACCAAACTTTTACCAATTTATGAAACCTTGGCACATGTAACCTAACACAAATTCCCACTCTCAATTTTAACAACTTTCTCATATTCAAATATTCACCTCAAATTAATTTACGTTTCAATGATGGGAACTTTACATACATTCCACCTCTTCTTCCCACATTCATCACTAGGTTATTTCCAGCCTTCACAACTACCTCTAATCCCTTATCACCTTCCCCTTTATTCGAGTCCTCTTTTAAAATACCCTCCTTCAAACCATGTGAACTTTGACCGTGCCTCAAAACCATGAGAAATGTTTATGTTGGTCCTTGGACAATATTACACAACCAAATAAACAATTTATACTAAACTTGGTTTCACTCCTTTGATCATAGGCAGTCCTTATCCTAAACACCTCCATAATTATTGTAAGAAAGCTCCTTAATCTAATTTTGAAACCCCCATTAGGAAAATATAATACAAT
Organism: Pseudotsuga menziesii; assembly: GCA_001517045.1. Lineage (NCBI taxonomy): Eukaryota > Viridiplantae > Streptophyta > Pinopsida > Pinales > Pinaceae > Pseudotsuga > Pseudotsuga menziesii. The sequence continues at coordinate 422,916 of LPNX011068987.1, read as the reverse complement.
AACATATATTTGTAATGGAAAATTGTATCAAATTAATTTGTTGCATCCATTTGTGTGTTTGTGAGTATCTTTCTTATGAGTGTGTCTTCTAAGTTTCATAATTTCATTGTATTTTCCCAATTCCCATTGGATAAATGAATGTTGAATTATAAACTAGATCTCTCCTCACCATATAGATGTTATCATATGTAACCCTTTAAAACATATCCCTTAAATACCTACCAGACCAACTATGATAGAATGTCACTGACCACATACTCTTAAGCAAAAGGGGTTTAGAAGGTGCCTTTAATATAAAATTGAAAAAATATGATTCCCTCTACCATCACATGATGTTTTCTCCATAATAGAACATGATGCATAATGTTCAATGGAATATTCAACATCTATATCTTCATGAAATGTTTTTCCATGCTTCTCATATTCTCCCTAGAATACAAGATTTACACCATTCACATGTATCTTCTAAGCTAGGCGAAAAAAATATGATCTTCAATTGCCTATGAATGATTGTTTAATACATTCTCCAAAACTAGGGTTTTTATCAATAATGGGAAATTCCCATTTTGCACAAAGAGGTCAATTTTTAATTGGAATATATTAGGAAACTTTGAGAAGTATTACCATGTCCAAAATGGCCAAACAAATACATAACCTAGTTATGCTTCCTGGTTTGGTATTCGTGCCCCGAGAGCAAGTCCACAAATTGTCCCTGAATGTCCCCAAGGGGTTAGTTGGAACTATCCATAGAACAAGGACTATAACTCGAATAATGAAACTGTCGATTTCGATGGATTCAAAATGCCAGGTATAATTTGGGGGAAATGATATACAATGATTCAATTTCCCAACAACAATCCTATTATACCATCTTTGAAACTAGGGTTTTTCTAGTAAGAGAAAATTCTAGTTTTCCACAAGGGGGTCAATTTTTAATTGAAATGTCCAAAGTGATTGTGGCTAGTATGACCATTTCCATAATTTATAAACACATATGTTGGATCTCAATAAACCCAATTATGATTCACAATTTATATTTCGTGCCGCTAGAGCGAGTACACAACTTGTCCTTGAATGGCCTTAAGGGGCATGTTGCAAATTCTTATAGAAAGAAAAATGTAACTCAGATCATGAAACCGTTGATTTCGATGGATTAAAGATGTTAGATTTCATTTAGGGGACCCCATATAAAATGATTCAATCTCCCATAAACATTTTTATTATACCATCTTTGAAGCTAATGTTTTCCTCTGTAAGGGCCAATGCCAGTTTTGCAAAAGGGGGTTAATTTTGAAATGAAATATGTTGGGAGATTCTGGTCAGTATGGACATGTCCAAATTGTCCAAAAACATACGGGGGAGCTAATGGAACCTAGTTATGCAGCATGGTTTTGATTTTGTGCCCCTGGAGCAACTCCACAAATTGTCCTTAAATTATCTTTGGGGGCAAGTTTCAACTTCCCATAGAACAAGAATCATAACTTGGATCGTGAAATCATCAAATTTGATGGATTTAGGGTGTCAATTTTTAGCTAGGGAAACCCCTCTATGGTGATTTAATATCCCAAAATGTTTCCTATTATACCAACTTTGAAACTAGGGTTTTTCTTAGTAAGGTCCAATTCTAGTTTTGTACAAGTGGGTCAAATTTGAAACCCACTTAATAATAAAATGGACAAAATAATATGTGGGAGCTGACAAAACCCAGTAATGATTCTCGGTTTAGATTTCATGCCCCCAATGCAATGAATTCTATGTGTTTCACTGAGAAAAACCTTATTTTCATTTTTTACCAAATTAAAGGGGCCTTCGACTATGTAACCCAAAAGAGTTAGTCAACCCTACATGTAATCCAATGCCATGAATTCAACAAAATAAACCTTTTTGTGATTCATCCCATATATTTTGTTCTATTTCCATTTTCAAGTCACCCCCTGTAGTCATTCATGGACACATGCCAATTGGTGCAGGGGCATAAGATGACCACCAGGAATCCAAATCAAGTTTTGTAAGTTTAGGCATGTGTATATAGGCATAGAAAATATGTTCAAGCCAACTGGAGGGTTTTGTGGTGGGTTATTTGGAATTTTACCCCCCTCGCAATGAAATAATTTATAGGGTTTCTATAGTTTAATAATATAAACTAGGGTTTAGGATACAAACTAGGGTTTCTTGGTATTTGATAGTAGATATTTGTTAGTGATGAGAGTGATATTTGTCAATGATTTCTAGGTATTTAGGTTTCTATGGAAATGGATAAGGGGATAGGTTTGTTTAAAAAGGGCCCCATATACACATATGGGCATGTTGTAGGGTCAATAAGTTCATTTGATCTAAGTTCAACTTTGCTCAATACATTCCATTGGATTCATAAAATATTTGTATCCTTCTGAAGGATCACAAGATGATTAACTTTATTGGCATTAAAATGAAAGGATCATTGTTAAAAACAAATGGATCATTCTTTTGTTATTTCGAAGTTAGCCATGAAATATTTGGTGTGCTTCAAAATAATGTCTTGTTAACATTTCTCAATGGAGACATTGAACTTGAAATTAAAGTGATTAATTGACATACGCATAAAACAAAATAATGTTTACATTGCAAACTAGGAGTTAGTACACAAGTTAGGGTTTACAAGTAAAAGCTAGGGCTTTTACAAGGCCAGTGATAACATTACAAAGTTGTAGAGGTGTGAATGTTTAATATTAGATATTGGTCAAAGGTGACATTTCATTTGACATTAAAGTGATTGGACAACATAGGGATTCTACAACCTAGGGCCTAATCACAAACTAAGGTTTACATTGGAAACTAGGAATTAGCCTACAAGCTAGGGTTTAGATACAAGATAGGGTTCACAAGTAAAATCTAGTGCTTCTACATGGAAAATTATTTCATTACTCTCAAATCCTTAATACCCAATATTCTATAATAAACAACATGTGACATACAAAACAGAAAATGGCATTAAACTTAAAGACAAGTAATTAACCCTGTTAGATTTTTATCGTTCAAGCTACCATTATGATCTTAGGATCTTTAACTGAGAGAATAACATGCAAAATAATAAAACACAAGCACAACACAAGAGACAAGAGGAACAAAGAACTTTCCTTAGGGAAACCATAAAGGAGAAAACACCATAACTTCCTAAAAGATAGAATCAGAACCAAAGGTAAAACCGAAAAACAGTAAGATGATCTCCCGAGAGCAGCAGTCTCTCTCTCACACACTGAGAGAGCTTCTCCTCTCTCACTCATGCGCCCCAATGATTCAGTGTGTATGTATGAGTATGATCAATAGAGAGGCTCTCACTCTCTATTTATATTCTTCCATTCACTTGGAACCCACTCCAACATGTCGGCCTCACTTAACAATTACTTACTAGAGCCGACATCTCTAGGAGTGTCTAATAACCCTAGTGCCCCACTAGTTATGGGGAATTTACCCCCTCTAACCAATAGGAGGGTAACACAATGGTGAGAACTATTTCCCCAACTTACAATGAATCACCTAGGGTCGAGTTCACTAGGATAGTCTAATAACCCAAGGGCCCCGCAACTGTGGGGACTTTAACACTTGACCAATAGGAGGGTTACCCACAATGACTTGACATGATTTTCTCATTATAGAAACTTCCTGGAATAAACATCAGGGTATGACATGACTCAAATAAATTACAATACATCCCAGAATAAACATTGGGTTACAATACATAAGAAATACGGATGAATACATTCAGAAGTTACAATTACATCAACACTCCCTCTTAACAAGGAAGCTATTCTCTCGACACAATTTATTTGCACAAGTCTTCTTCTCTGTATCATCTGGGTCATTATCAGGTATTCATCATCTTTAATTCATCTTCATCTTCAAGTAATATTCATCTGTAACTCATATTTATTTGGATCTGGATCATCATCACAGAATCTAGATCATGACTCGATCTGGATCATCATTGTTGGATCATCATCACTGGATCTGGATCATCACTAGATCTGGATCATCACTCGATCTAGATCACCACTTAATCTAGATCAACACGGGTGCTATCTCATGATTCTTCTTGTCACAAGAGGTTCTATAGAGCTAGCCCTTTTTCATGCTAGTTGTAGGCCTAGACTCGGTGTAGGTCTTCTTCAACACTTATATCTAATCAATACATGATCAAAGAAAGGCTCATCATTTCTATCTGATCAACACATGATTGAAGATAGATACTACACTTACATCTAATCAACACATGATTGAATAAAGGCACATCTAGCACTTACATCTGACCTACTCGTCAGAAAGGCATGCCCAACACTCACATCTGATCATGCAGGAAGCAATCCTATAATCATACAAGAAAGGCCCAACACTTAGATCTAATCAACACATGATCGAAGAAAGGCTCAACATTTCTATCTTATCAACACATGATCAAAGATAGATACTGCACTTACATCTGATCAACACATGATCGAAGAAAGGCACTGCACTTACATCTGATCAACACATGATTGAAGAAAGGCACATCACTTATATCTGATCAACACATGATCAAAGAAAGGCTTAGAACTTATATCTGATCAACATATGATCGAAGAAATGCTCTACACTTACATTCATCTAGGATAGAACACATCCTACCACAATGATGAAAGGGATTGCACTCATATCTGATCATGAGGGAACACATCCCAGCAATCATATCAGAATGGACCCCAGTCCTCAACTGAGCCACTTGGTAACTGACAAAGTCCCTCCATTCTCCTAGAGAATGGTAGTTGCCCTTACATCTATCCTACTATATAGAATGGCCAACACTCACATCTGACATGGGAGGAACTTAATCCTTTAACCATGACAGAATGGTTCAGCCCTTACATCTAATCAAGTGGGAACACATCCCTCTGTCACATTAGAATGTCTATGGATCTCGGCACTCATATATAACATGGAAGGAACCAACCCTTTCACCATAACAGAATGGCCCAGCCCTTATATCTGACCATGGAAGGAACCAATCCTCTCACCATGTCATAATGGCTATGGGTCTCATCACTTTCCCTTGGAGGAAACCTCGATCTGGAGAACACAAAGATTCTCCCTGAAGTACTCGAACTTCATCCTAGCCAATGAATTCGTCGATACATCAGATATATGTTCCTCCATCACAACACACTGGAGCTTCACTACTCCTCTCTGCACCATATCCATGATATAGTGATACTTGATATTGATGTGCTTCGACTTGTCGTGGAACACTGGATTCTCTTACAACTTCACACAACTCTGGTTGTCACAATGTATACAAGTAGCATCTAATTGGAGATCAAATAAATCAGACAGTAGCTTCCTCAGCCATACTACCTCCCAACTAGCTAAACAAGCTGTGACATACTCTGCTTCAGATGTATTCAGTGCCGCATAGTATTGCTTTCTCCTAAACCAAGAGATCACACCTGATCCCATACTGAAGCAATACCCTGAAGTGCTCTTCCTATCTATGGCATTTCCTGCCAAATATGAATCAACATAACACTCCAGGTTAATCTTTTGATTTGCATCGTACTTGAGCCCATAATCAACTATGCCTCTCAGGTACCTCAGAACATGCTTTGCAGCATTCAAGTGAACATTTCTCGGATCTGTCAAGAACTGGCTCAAGGTGTTCACAGCAAAGAAAATGTCTAGTATTGTGTTCGTTAGGTACATCAAGGACCCAATCATCTGACGATAGATCATAGCATCAACCATCTCTGATGAAGCATCACTTAACAACTTCAAGTTTGATGCCATAGGTGTGGTCTTGCAGTCCATTATCCTGAACCTATTCAGGATCTCTACTGTATACTTCCCTTGTCCACACCTCCATGCCTAGAAAATAGTGCATCGACATATAACAGGAGCATCACTGGTCTTCCGCCTTCAACGTTGAAGTAAAGGTTGGAATCCACTTTACTCTTAGTAAAGCCTAGAGTCATTAGTAATCCATCCATCCTGTCGTACCATGTCAAACCTCAAGATATTCTGTACTCCCTCTGAATCAAAGCATCATACTCCCTCTGTCTTCTATACTCTATGCACTGAAGCATTCTGTACTGGAGTGACAAGTAGCTTCCTATGCTACTAATATTCTATGTATCCATATAGTGTATATACTTTCATCTTCAACCTTGTAGCAAAGGTTAACATCTTCATCAAGCTGGCTGCAAATGTCTGTTTGTAGTTTATTCCTTCTCTTCGTGAGAAGCCTCATGCTACGAATCTTGTTTTGTATGATGTTTCCATCTACTGCATGATGGAACTACGAAATTCCCTTCATGTATTGATACTGTATCCTAGACATCATTCTTCTTGAACTGGTCTTCCCTTTATTTTTGGTTACTTCTTCATAGCTATAAGGTTCTGCATCAATGATTTCGCTGCATTCATCATATTATTCTTCATCTTGAACTGTCATCACTTCTTCTTCGAAACAAGTCTCATCCTTCTTTTCTTGTAGGCGATTATGTATGCGATCTTTCCTACAAGTCAAATGCATTTGTATGGTTAGAAACATTTCATAAGGTATATTCATAATGGCAAATTCTTATGCATAAATATATGATCATGCAACTACTTTATCCAATACAACATTCATCCATATCTCACTGAAACTTTCTAGATGCCTTCCATCTCTAGCAGGACAACATTGAGATTGTGCACTAATGCAATATGTCAGCAAAGAGGTTTCATTATATATAAGTAGTAATGGAGAGTTGTATAGCACCATGAGCTACTTACCCATCACATGCATATTAGTAGTATACTTTCATTAATGCAAACATCCTATCATGCATAATACATCAACTGAATACAAGAAAATGCATAACAAAACAATACCATGAAATGACAATTGAATACTTATCCTTATTTGTTTCGTAGGTAGACTCCTTCTTGATCCTTCAGCTTCATCATATTCTTCATTCATAATAGCATCCTTTCTTATCCAAATGCTAGGATGGCTAAGAGGTTCTTCAAGAGTTGATTCCTTCATATTCCTCATCGCTTGAGGGATCTTCTTTGGATGGTGAGAGCTTGATCTTCAGTTGCTCCCATCTTCTCTTCTCTTCTTATGAGTCGAGTTTCATCTTCTTCCCAGAGTCTACTGAAAGTAATCACTTCCTTCTGGCACACATTCCTCGCATGAATGGATTCATGATCCTGGGAGACCATTCAAGATGGCTATCACCACTTTTGCATTCTCCTCTTCTTCTTCTACTGCTTCAGGTTGTTCTACATTCTGGATCTTCACATTCTTCAACTTGTTTTCTCAAAGCCATCTTCTGATTTATGTTCTTCCCTTCAGATAGCTGGGTCAAGGAATCAAACATCTTTGGTGTCTTTAGGAAAGAAATTTATGGTACAATTTGATCTGTGATTGAATCAATGATGATCTTCTTGGCCTTGACCAAGTTCTTCTTGTGTAAGGCTTTGAGCCTCATCTCCCTCTAGAACTGGAATCTCTAAACTCATGTAGATGTCCAATCCATTTTCTTCAGAGAGATCATATACTTACATGCTTGGAAGTTGTTAAAATTCACCAAGCTTATCATCAAGCTGATGTGATAGATCACTTTTAAATGAGAACCTCAAATGGAAATAGCAAAAGATTAGATCTTACCAATTTGAGGTGTTCGTCCTGGTTCCCAAGCTGGCTGATCTAGGGTTTGTCACAGAAACCCTAATTTTCAAAACTTGGATTATTTCAGATCTATTTGGATAGATAGATAGATCCCTTCAAATGGAGCTGTCCAATGTACTCCTTTTCTGAAAACAGTGGAGGGAAGCTCTTGAAACAAGAAGCCCTAGTTTTCCAATTTCTTCTGCATAAATGCATGTTACTTTTTCTGTGATATCTCTGAAATTACTGCTCCTATGTGTCTAAAATTTTGTAATAAGGTAATATCACATGTCCCTGATCCAAAACCATAGGGTTAATCAGAATTGGTTTCCCCAATTGGGATTTATGATCCTTTTCCCAAGGTGACCTGTTACAAGACTGTTCAGAACAGCGCAGTTGTAAGGACTTCCATGTGTCATTGGTTCATATTCCGAGTCTGAAATTTGGATCACAGAAGGTACAATCCATTCCCTTTCTAGAACATATTTCATAATTTTATTTGGACCTCTCTTTCCCAATATATTTCATTTCTCCCCACGTGTCCTATTTAGGGTTGAATTCTGGAAGAGGCTCGAACCCTAACTTGGAGGGATCATATCTCCAAGAATATAGCGAATATGAGGCTGAATTTTGGACACAGTGTAAGTAAATATTTTATATTTGGCCTTTGCAACGTTCAGCACTTGATCCTTTCCAATCTTGGGATATAGAGAATGTACCAAAACGTAGCAGTGTTAGTATTTAGGGTTTTTCTAACTTGGGGTAAGACTAGGTTTTGACTTTCCCGGAGTTTCACCCAACCAAAAATATTGATCCAGGTCTCTAAAATTCGGTTTGGATGAGGAGATCAATCCTATTTTGGTCTCACTCAAAAATTCCTCCTTTGTATAAATCCCTAATTTCCGCATTGAATACTGAAAATTCTCTGAATCGAATTCCGCTTCGACAGAAAGATGCACCCTCTAGTGGAGAGTCAGCCTAGCATACTTTTTCTCATGGATTGTGGAGAGAGACCCAAAACGTAAGAAGACCTAGATTCTATAGCTGCACAATGTCTTCTTCTCAGGTTATCTCTGAGACCATGTTATATTTTTATCATTCAAGCTACCATTATGATCTTAGGATCTTTAACTGAGAGAATAACATGCATGGCAATAAAACACAAGCACAACACAAGAGACAAGAGACACAAAGAATTTTATTTGGGGAAACCATAAAGGAGAAAAACCCACAACTTCCTCAGAGATAGAATCAACACCAAAGGTAAAACTAGAAAATAGTAAGATGATCTCCCGACAACAGCAGTCTCTCTCTCTCTCACATTGAGAGAGCTTATCCTCTCTCACTCATGCGCCCCAATGAGTGAGTGTGTATGTATGAGTATGATAAATAGAGAGGATATCACTCTCTATTTATATTCTTTTGTTCACTTGGAACCCACTCCAACATGTTGGCCTCACTTAAAAATTACTTACTAGAGCCGACATCTCTAGGAGTGTCTAATAACCCTAGTGCCCCACCACTTGTGGCGACTTTGCCTCCTCTTACCAATAGGAGGGTAACACAACGGTGGGGACTATTTCCCTGAATTACAATGACTCACCTAGGGTCAAATTCACTAGGATAGTCTAATAACTCAAGGGCCCCACAATTGTGGGGACTTTAACCCTTGACCAATAAGAGGATTACCCACAATGACTTGACATGAATTTCTCATTATATAAACTTGCTGGAATAAACATCGGGGTATGACATGACTCAAATACATTACAATACATCCTGGAATAAACATCGGGTTACAATACATAAGAAATACAGATGAATACATTCCAAAGTTACAATTACATCAACAAACCCACATATAAGTAAATTATTTAAAGATAATAATTTGTAGAAAATATCACATTACATACATTGTACGTAACATATGCATAATAGAGAAGGTAAGGATAAGTAGGTTTTTTAGCAAGGTAAGGATAGTTCAAGTTGTTTGGGTGATTGTATGTTAGGTTAAAATATGATATTCTAGCTTAGGAAGGTTTAGTAGGTAGGGTGGTCTACTATACAGTTGACCATATTATGGTATTTTAGGTTAGGAAGGCTTAGTAGGGTAGTTTACTGTAGGTTTTGTATGGTTTGTAAATAGTTGAGTAGTGTACTAGGATTGGTAGGGTACATTAGATAGTGGTGTGGTTTAGGCTAAGGCATGGTTGTTTTAAGTAGGTTCCTTGGCAAAATTAAGGTAGAAAGTAAGGTTGGGATTGGTTAAGCTTGATTAGGTTTTCCTTTTGGGGTACAAACAAGTCTAGGTTTTGTTTATCTAGGTTAGGTAAGTAAGTCTATCGAAAAACCATGGTTTCACTCAATAAATGACAAACTCAAGTTTCATTTTTTAGGATTAAATAATCCTCCCTTGTCCATATATAGTATATTTGATCATTTTTCCTATCTTGGGGGGACAATATTACTGTACTGGAGTATGGGGAACACATATAGAGGTTAATTTCCACTTACTGCATGTTCGTGCATGACTTTAGGTGCCTCTAAGACCAATCCCTACATTATAGGAGCCACTATAAGTGCCACCAATGGCCTCCATCAGTTGGCCATGGTTGGTAAGCAGTTATGTAGAGTTAGTCTCCAGTCAAATTAAGTTAGATCACTCTTAGTTAGTATAGCGCTAATTTTGCATGGTTGATGGTGAAGTAGTGCCTTTTTCCAACTACCTCATCAGTTTAATTAGTTTAACTAATTATTGGAGTTATTCATACATCCATAGTTAGACAAATGGCTCCCATGCAATGATTTAGACACTCCTAGCTAGATATTCAATTTGTAGACTCAAACATTTTCCACATGATTTGAATTATCCTTATTGTAAGATTTTTGTATCGCTGCTGGATTAATGAATATTAATGTTGTAATTTACTGATCAATTCTTATCATTTTTATCTAAAATTTGTCTTATTTAGTGTAAATTGTTCTTACTATTCCACTGCACAATTCTACCTTTCAATTGCTCTCATTTCATGTAGATCAATGGTTAAATATTTTAACATGGTATTAGAGCTTTGTTCAGGCTAGCAACAAGTCTTGTCCGACCTCCATTGTACATTAGAAGCAACTAAGTTTCCACATAAATCTTGGAATGATAGCCTTGCTCCCTCTGGATTCTGTTTAGAGAAGTTTATCCAAGCATGACGAACTCTAAGAAAGTGTACATGTCAAGGTGGAAAGTCCTTAAACTGACATGATTGTGAATTGATTGTGATTTTTCAATGTTACTTGCACTTACCTACATAGCTACTTGAAGAATTGACAATTTCGATATACAAGGAGATGTATTATTCAGTTCTCATACCCTGAATCTTTACACCTTTCAACCATTTAGATTGGAAGGTAGATATGTAGGTAGCCTTGTGCAAGCTTGGTCTGTATAGGATGACTATGGGCATAGAAACTGATCCTCAATAATATTTTGAGAAGAATAAGTATTTGAATCAACTTGATGACGCCTTCGAATTCATGTGTACTCATATCTCCTAGGATCTTTTGTTCCACCTTCATGGATTTAGGAATCTGAAGGAAGCTTGGGATAATATTTAATATTTGTTTGGAAAGCAAGATGAGCTTCAAGGGCACATACTGGAGAATGAGCTAAGACCTCTACAACCTATAAGTCTGAATCCATTCAACAATTCTTCACAAAGTATAAGTCTTTAGTACTTCAATGCAAACAATGTGGATTGGAGAGGAAAGACGAGGATATTGTGTTGTATGTGCTTAGAAAACTTGGTTTTGAGTACTTGGTATTTGCCTCTACATTCCATTCTATAAGAGATTCAATCCCCAATTGGAATAGTCATTCTCTAGATGCTTTTTTTGAGTCCTTAATATAAGATCAAGATAAATCGGTTCAAATGGGATAAATTCAAGCCTCCAAGAATCAAACACTCTTGATGAAAGAATCAAACAATGTGGAAGATAGAGGGAATCACAAAGGGAAGGAGACCAGAGTCACTGATTCTAAGCCAAAGGAAAATCATATATCTTTTAAATGAGACTAAGTTTCCAAGAAAAAGAAGAAATTCGAGAAGACTAGATGACCATATTGTATTAATTTTATCCTAAAAGCCAGTGCATGAAGAAGACAATCGACCAGCTGTCAATACTCCTTAAATATAACAATATAAATCTTACATAAAGAGTAAAGAGGTATGATGTTGGAACACTGAAAAAATATCTTGAGAGGCGCCGTGACTTGAAGGATAGCCTCACTTGGTCAAAGTATTACTTGATAGATTCTAGAGCATCCAACCACATGGTTTCCTCTAAGGAATCCTTCACCACTCTCAATGTCATAGGAGGACCTAGTATTCATATGGTTGATGACTCTCAGATCCCAAAAATAGGAATAGGTTCTATTAAAATCCAACATGGAGAGTTCATAAGTGTACTCTGTGTTCCCTCTCTTGTGGAAAATTTGTTATCTGTATACCAGATGACTCACATTGGCTCACCAAAGAAAGTGGTATTTGTCCCTGACTCATTAAAGATCATAGATGTCTCAACTAGGAAGATTATAGAGAAAGGTATTGCATATCATGCCTCCAAGGCATATTCATTTTCATATTTCATGCCATACTTAGATCTAGTACAACCACAACTCGTATTGAAAGCAGATAAAGGTATCAAATTTTCTTTACTTCCATTTGGAGATATATATTTATTATCTAACATTTCAAATTCAGATTTAGAAGAAGAGGGAGACCAACATGATTTTTATATTAACGATCTAGATATAGATCTAACATCCACTCCATCTCATATACCTAAATGAGATCAATAGCTCATTAAAGCAACTGGGGATTTTGATGGGATTTTGGATGATAAGAAAAGAATAAGGTCCCATTATTAGAAAGAGTATGTTGCACTCTCCCAAAAAGATCCACTTCTCCCTAAGAGGTGCTTCATGATGTTGTGATCATGTCCTCAAACATTCAAAATATATTTCCATGATCCAAGGTGGAAAGTATCTATGGATGAGCAATTTGATTCACTACAAGACAACAAAAATGGGGAACTTGTCTCCTTACCTTCAGAGAGGAAACTAGTTCATTAGAAATGGGTCTACAAAACCAAGATAGCCTTTGATGGAACCACAACCAATTACAAGGATCAATTGGTGTCCAAAGGATACTCATAGATTCGAGGTTGGACTACAATGAGACATTAATTCTAGTAGCAAGAATGGATTCCATCAGACTTGTCTTTGTAGTTGCAACTTCAAAGAGATGGGAGGTACATCACATGGATGTGAAAAGTTCCTTCCTCCATAGTGACTTGAAGGAAGATATTTACATGAAACAACCTGAGGGGTACATTGAGTATCCTTCCTTAGTTTGAAAACAAAGGAAATCACTCTATGGGATCAATCAAGCCCCAAGGGAATGGTATTCCAAAAGCGTATCTTGCACTATGTGTAGGGTACTATAGATTATGGGATCCATTATGCAGCTGGTGCACAACTTGATATCATAGGCTTTATAGATTCATACTAGGCTAGAGATGGGAATGATAGAAAATCCACTTTAGGATTTTTGTTTATGTTGGGATTTGGGTCATTTTGTTGGTCCATGAAGAAGCAAGTAACACTTTCACTCTCTTAAAAAGAAGAAGAGTATAGGGGAGTTGTAAATGAAACTATTCAGGCAGTTTGGCTACATGGCATCTTGACAGAATTTGAGATTTGCACATCACCTTTAGTGGACATTGATTGTGACAACCAGAGTACCATAATAATATGTAGTTATCCATTTTAGTAGTAGCAGAAGAAGCACACAGAGGTTCACATGCATTATATTTGAGAACTAGTGCATGACACAACTATCACACTACATTACTGTCCTACAGAGGAGAAGATTGCAAATACCTTTACCATGTTCTTCACAGAAAAGAGATTTTTGTTTCTTGAATCTCTTCTTAGTATAAATGCTTGATTCATTGTTCCTGATCTTGCTTATTTTTTAGGCGAATTTTTCCCATGAGGTTTTCCCCATTTTTCGTAGTTTATTAAGATTTTTTATTTTTCATTAGATTGTATGGGTGAATTTTGTCCTAGTTTCCAGGGCTCAAAGTTGACCAAGTCAGGATTAAGGGGGGGTATTAGGATTAAATAATTCTCCCTTTTATTGGAGTATGGAAAAATGTTTGAGGAGCTAGTCGGTTTAGCTGACTAGACTCATTAGTCAACTAATTGTAGATTAGGTTGAAATCATCGGTCGTGTCGGTTGGGTGAACCGACAAGTAGTTACAATAACTATTTTGTAAGTATATATATAGGATGTTGAGCCAGATAGATACATGGTTTGGTTTGTTGTATGAATGCACATGTGTATTGAGTAATATAATCTATTATTCTATCCACTAGTCTTGTCTCTTGCATCTGTTATGTTCATATGATTTTTTATGTGTATTAGTGGTAACCTTGCAATATGATTCATTACAACATTGGTTCTATTGTCGGTAGTGTTAACACCCTCTATGCTAAACAATTGAGGAAGGATATGATCAATAAATGATAAAGGCATATATTAAAATTGGTAAAAGGTTAGTATTCATGAGACTCTATCAAAATGCACACTTTGATTAATTTACTGCACAACTGGAGGGTGTAGATTTGTGATTGTGTAGATCTACGGTTGCAGATTGATCCGATGGGAAAATTCGTACGAGAAAAGAAGTTTTTATGAAGAGTCAAATAGGTTAACAAGATAGAAAGATTGATGGCCAAGAGATAAAGCAAATAAAATCTACGGTCATAAGGTAATCTTCGATGTGAAGATGCATGGTTGAAACGAGGAGAAATGCTGGTGGACTGTGTAGAATGGATTTGATCCAATGGTTTAAATAGGAGATGAAGTCTTATCAATGGTTATAGTTCAATCCATAGCTCAAACTTGTGTGATAATTAAAATGGACAAGCGGTAGAGGAATCCAAACCACTTTCCACGTGGCGTTTTTTAGTGAGTTCCGCTGAGGAAAGTGGTAAAGGAAAAACAACTTGTTGGAGGTCCCAGAATCATTATTCATTGTATAAAATGTGTTTTGAGCAAGGTAAAGTCATTTTTTTTGCATGCTGCTCGTGAAAAGTAGAAGGGACAGTGTGCCACCTTTTTCCAAAAGTCAACTTCTACATATCTAACAGTTACCAAGTAATCCTTAAAGCACTAAGACTTTGTTGAAGACTTATTACCGTTGTTTTATTATGGAGAAGCATCAGAGTTCAGCGATATTGTGCAAGGTTCTAGATGAGAGAGAAGAAGTGGTTATTGATAGGGAGAGGAATGTGTTTGATGCTATTTTGTCAGTATGCAGTGTATCAGTCACAAAAGAACGTTTATGGAATTATAATTCACAAGGAAATGATATCCTAAATGTCTGCAGTTCCTTCTTGTATTACTTTACTGTCGAGCAAACCCTACCTTTCCCTGAATTTGTCGGGTGGTGTGCAAATAGTTATTCATCTTCTGAAAGAGTTATTATGAGTCATACAACGTCAAAAAATCCTCTATAGAATTAACATGAAATTTTTTCACAGGATATTGAGTCTGCTTGATAGTTTTCCTGTAAACCCTGAATCCTTCAATGAGCAAGTCCTGATTGAATTGTATAAAAATTGCAAAACTGATGTCAGATGTCAGTTTTTATCCAGTATTCTAAAAGTTGGTCACTCGTTAGAGGGTTTATTTTTGAAATACAATGTCAATATTTTGAAGGATGAAGTCCAATTGGTCATGTCAATTGTTAGTAAGGTTTTGGTTTTGGATGACGATACGCATGCCAACGAAGTCATTTTAGGTTTTTTGCAAAGTATAGGTTTGACTGACCATGAATCCAATTCAGTCCATTGTTTCAATCTTGAAGACTATTTAGCTGAAGTAATCCATACCCAATTGGTTGAAATTCCTAAAGTTAGGTTATTCAGGTACCAGTCATATTTTTTGAACATGCTTTTGTGTTCAAATGTGTCAGAGTTGTAGTTCTTATCTACCATGTTCTCTCCAGACCTTCCAAAACAGATCAACATGTTTGAGTTCATGAATACAATTATGGTTGAGATATACAAAAAGATTTTCGATGATGTCTTACCAAGGGTGTTGGAAGACATAAGAATTATGTTACAGTATTCTTCAGAAGACAAAATACGATATTGGTTTTTGCATAAAACATTTATGGGTTCACTGGAGAACCATATAGGTTACCTGTTTTCTTGACGCGAAGAATATTCGCATTAGAGTTCATGAGACAAAGGTTCTATGCAGAAGAGGAACATTTCAGAGCATTTAAAAAATATTCTAATGTTCAATTCCCTCTCAAAGTCAGTCCTTTAATTTTTAAGAATAAAAGTGCTCTTAAAGTGATTGAGAAATTATTACAAGTTATCGATTTTCAAAAAGAGGAAAAATTGAATTATGACCCACACCATATTCTTTCTTAGAGGAATCAACTGGAAAAAAACAAGCCATTTGATCATGAAATTGTTGAAGGATTAGACAAAATGGAAAATCTATCTAATTTTGAAGAAAATACAGAAGCTAATGAAGATAAGAGGGACAGATTGGCTGTATCAGTCCAAAGGTCTGTTAATTCCAGTGTTGTGAATAAAAAGACTCTTTCTGAAGCAGATGGCATGGATGTAGATGAATAGATTTCTAATAAAAAGATCAAAATGCATCCTCATGATGAGCTAACTATTTCAGAATAAATATTTTCAGAAGATTTAAAGAAGATGATCCTGTTTTAGAAAACGTTTGTGCAAATGCATCAATATTCTTTTGGAGATGAAAGTAGAATAGAGTCCAGTTCTTGTTACAAATCCATGACAGAGTTAATGTTGAGTTATGATAATAAAGAAATGCAGTCATTGGAGGAAACTAAGAATCTGCTTCCTTGAGTTAGGAAATTAATCAATAAAAAAATCATTTATTTCTACTCAAGATGCAGAGAGGAATACCCTAAAATTTGTTGTGGTAAGTGATAAGAAAGTGTCTAAAATGGAGGTGAAGCTGGACAAAATCCGTGATCCTGATAAAATACAACTCCACAAACAAACTAGAGACGTTATTTATTCTGATTTGTTACATGCAATTGTGAAAATTACTAAATTACAGTCTCTTGTAGATAAAATTGAAATTCAATTGAAACATGAGAACGTTGAAAATAAGGCCAATTTGATTCAAATAAAAAAGTTACAGGGATATATTATAAGCTTAGGGATCGAACCAAATAATATGCAAGCGATGAAGAAGCTTCTAGAAGAGAAGGATAATTCCATTCAGGTGTTGAAAAAGAAGCTTAAGGTCCCTAACACTGAACATGTTCAATATTCAGAATTGTTTGCATTACAGGAAGAAAAAGAGAAAGTCTACCAAGAAATGACGGATTATAAAGGAAAATCACTGAAGCTGCAGGAGGAGAAAGACAAGTGAGAAACATAAAAGGCTAAGTTGACAGCTCAGATTGCAAAGTTTAAAAAAGATCAAAATGATGAAAAATAGGTTATGGAAGAATTGATGAATCAACCTTTCCTTGATATTGATTTACCCCTTGTTAATGTTGAAAAACAATTAAATGAATTTTCTGCAGATGTTTTATTAGTTCCTATGTCTCAAGTGAGTTTGAAGGAGGTGGAAATTAAGGAATTAAAGGATGAGAATGAAAAGATCAAGTCAAAATTGGCTAAAAGCATTGAATAGAAGAATAAAGCGTGGAATGATAAGAGCCAATTACCGAAAAAGTTCAATGAATTAAAAGAGAGAAATACATGAAGAGCTCCTTTACAGGGAGCTAAACATTTCATTTGGGATACTTTGTCTGTGGAAATCACTAAGTTCAACCATTATTTAGATTTTATTGATGATGAAAGTGCATTGGTAAATTTGGCCACTCAAATATTGAAATTGGAAAATGAAACTATGGAAAAGAAGCCTCTAAATACTGCTCATAATGTTGGGAATTTCTTGAATTCTCTGACATATCAAAATTTGCAGGACATTGGGATCAAAGACAAGGTAGCAATTGTGTTATGGGCAAAGAAGTTTATCAATAAAAATCAACTTATGAAAGTCATGCAGGATGAAGAGAATCAAATGTCTTCTCAAATCAAGGATTTCAAGATGGATTTTAAATATTTATTTGATGATGGTCTCCCTTCTTTTTGGGATGACGAAGGATGGTTGTTTTCCCAGGAACAATATCACAACTTATTGGTACAGAATTGCATGGATCATTCTAAATTTGAAGATTTAGTCAAAGGATTGACAGGAAAGGTTATTGTGGAAAAGTTGAGAGAAGACTTTAAAATATTGGATAGGTTTTTAATTATTAAAAATATGTTACCAGCTGTGTCTTATCAATCTTATGTGGATTTGGAGGTATCAATAAGAGAGATAACAGAGTACGACACTCCAAATGTGAAATAGTGGAAGATCGTGGAGAAATTTGGGAAAACCAAATACATACTACATTCATGAAGACATGTGTTGCAGTTTCGGGAAGCTGTTTGTTCATGATGCCTTGCAGTTATGGAGTTTGCTATAATCAAGAAATCTATTATTTCAATCAAAGCATGTAATTATTATTCCTAGTTATTAGGGATATGGTTACAAGAACATAAGATTAACATATTAAGTTGGTTATTGATATTCTTGGAAGAAACTATTTTTGTATATATTTGAATTTTATTGATGTATCGGGGGTTGGAACCCGTAAGGTGGGACTGATGTTTTGTGAGAACCTTTTTGAATAAAATTACAGAGCCGAATGCTAGTTGATATTCAAATATTCATGTGTTTTTTATGTTACAGTTTGTGCTTTCCTTCCTTGTGAATGTTTTCTAAGTGTTTACCTTCCATTCTGTTTTCTTTCATATATGAAAGCACTGTTTAATAGTTTCAAAATTCATACATGTATGCTCTGGCTATTGTTTCAAATATTAACAAACATTTCCTCTAAAGTTGATATGGAATTCATCTTGTGATGCTCTATATTGATGGACTATTCATGTTTCTTTCTTATCACCTGAAAATTAATGAATGATTGTAGCCGATTAATTATCTTGCCTTTGTGGAGATTCTGTGTAGGCATCTTTGTATTATCTTTATCTGTTTTGAATCCATTTCCCAATGGTTATATGTGTTGTTTCAACCATCCACATAACTTAAAATTGTTGACTCCAATATCTGGCCTTGTTAAATTTATATTTGAGAGATCCCTCTCTGGAAAGAAAAGCCAATTTCTTTCTAAAAGTGGTTTTTACTATTACCTTGAGATTACCTTTCACAACCTTAGGTATATTTTGAGTGATAACAAATTGGCACCGTTTCCAGGGAACGAAGGTGCAAATCATCCCTTGGAGGAATGACAAAGTTTATAAAGGATCAAGAAAAATATTTCTGTGGGCAAACAAAAAATTTTGTGAGTGAAGAAGGTTGTACATGTGCCGTGGAAATTCCAGTTTAAATTATTTCAAGATTTCAAAAGACATACTGGCTTCGAAAAACATACACAAGGTAATTTTGATATTGAATTTTTACGAAGTTTGGAAGATCCAGAAAAATTATTTAGAAAAAGAGACAAAGAAAAAATCAATATTTCTCTATTTGGTGCATCATCCTCTCAATATTTTCATAGCATCCTTGATCAAGAATGGGAAATTAATGTTGAAAAGGGTTTGTTGAAATCTAAATCTAAATCTAATCTTAAAAATGTTGAATTCAACCCTCATAGATTAGAATCCTGTTTACTTGATTCTCTTTGGAGAGATCTTCAACAGTCCGTAAAGGTTGAAGAAAGACCTATTGTTCAAACCATTCAAAACTCCTCAGTTCATCCAAATCCACCTAGACACATGGCAGCCAGATTTGCTCCTTTACATTTACCTACTATATTGCATGACCTTCCCCAAAACCATTCCCAGAGAATTTCTTTATTTGATGGAGAGGGAGGTATTACAACAAAGCAACATGTGGTGAAATTTCAAGATTTTATTGACTTGGGGGAAGTTGATTATGTAGATGGTAAAATGAGGTTGTTTGCTCAAAGTCTATCAGGGGAAGTGAAGAAATGGTTTAAATATTTTCCAGCTGCATCCATTCTGGCATTTCAAGCTTTTCAAAATGCATTTCTAGAAAGGTGGGATGATAAACAAAGCCCTTTACAACTTTTGTCCCAATACAATAATCTTAAGAAAGGGGGTTTTGAATATGTTCATGAATTTTCAAGCATATTTATGAGAGTTTATAATTCCATTTCAGAAGATATAAAGCCTTCTGCAGCTGCTACTAAACTTCATTATGCTGAGGCCTTTGACAATGGCTTTGCATTTTCATTAAGGGAGAGAAATTCAGTGAATCTTTCTGTTATGTTAACAGATGCTTTAGAAGTGGAAGCAAATAGGATGGTGAGTGTAAAGATGAAACAAAGAGATATTGATAGGAAGAAAATTAGAGAAGAAAATATTCCTTCTACTTCTTCTTCTTCAAGTGATATTAAATTTGAAATGATGTTAAAAACAATGGAGAAGTTAATGGATAGATTGACTATGGACAATAGATCATTTAATAGAGAACAGGTTGAGCCTCAAATCAGAAATCCAAATTTTAGAAGGCCAAATCCTCCTATGCCTCCACAGAATAGGCAGAGAGATATGAGAAATCCAAGGAATCAAGATGAACAACCAATTTGACCACCTTTCCCTCAGAATTATGTTGCAGATAAAGAAGAGCCCTCGGAAAATGAAATTCATCTTTTCAGGGAATTAGATTCAGAGGTATACCTCACTGAAGAACAACATCATATGTTTGCAAAGGAAGATGGTAATGATGATTTCAAGAAGGAATCAGAGCAGTATCTGAGGGGTTATTTGCATGCTATGGATGATGTACAAAGAAAGATTAGGTTGAGAAACATAGATGTTGTTGTAAATAAAGAGGCCAAATTCAAACCATCCTTCCACTATATCATTAAATACAGAGAAAGGAAAAGAAATACAAAAATATCTTGTTGTGAATAAAGAAGTTGAGAACAAAACAGAAAAAACAAAAGAAACAAAACAAATGGCACCAGCGGACGTAGAGAAAGTTACTTCTATCTTCAATATCCAGAATGAACTTTCAAAATTGAAGATTTATGTTCCTTTTAACGAGTTGTTGAGGAATAATGAATATAGGGATATGATAACAAGAATGGTTAAAGGTCAAGGAGAGTTTCAATCAGACATTTTAGAATTGATAAATGATAATCCTACTATTTCATTTGGGCCAAAGGTTGAAAGTATAGATGATGAAGACGTTCCTCCATTTTATTTGAGTTTGAATGTGCATGATATGGTTGTACATAATGGCATGTTAGACTCAGGTGCATCACATAATTTAATGCCTAAAGGAGTGGTGGAAATTTTGGGGTTGGAAATTACGAGGCCATATAAAGATTTGTATTCCTTTGATTCTAAGAGGGTGAAGTGTCTTGGTTTGATTGTATGGTGGTATCTTTAAATAAATTGCCAGCCAAAATAGTAGTGATGGATGTTGTAGTAGATGACATTCTACCAAAATTTGGAATATTGTTATCAAGATCTTGGACTTCAAAGTTAAAGGGTGGTTTACAAATCATCATGTCATACGCCACTATTCCTGTCCAAAATGAGAGTAGGATGTTATACAGTGAGAAGAGAACTCCTTCTGTAGTAAGCAACCAAGATAGACTTGATATTCATCATATATATGCTGTTGATATTGATTTCGGCTCTTCTATTTTCTTTAATGATATTGTCCCACGTGATCTAGAATCTACATTGCAAACTAAATCTGAAAAGAATGAAGAAGGAGTAAAGGAGAAAGATTTTTTGGAAAATAAACAGAAAAGAGATGGATTGTGGACCATGTATTTTGATGGGTCTATGGAAAAATTTGGTGCTGGTGCTGGTGTATACATAATTTATCCTATCAGGGATTTTAAAGCTTTATCATATAAACTAACATTTGAAATCACAAATAATGTAGTTGAGTATGAAGCTTTATTACTTGGGTTGCATGCATTGAAATATTTTGGAGCACAAAGGATACAAGTTCTGGGAGATTTAGAGCTTGTAATAAACCAAGTGAATGACAATTATCAAACCAGACATCCCCGGATGAGGGCTTATAGAAATGAAGTATGGGACATGTTTGGTAACTATTTTACAGAGCATACAATTAAGGTGGTTCCTAGATATGAAAACACAGTAGCTGATTCTTGGGCAGTTTTTGCTAGTAAATTTAAAACTCCAAGTGTTGGTCAAAGAGAATACCAAGTGGATATTGTAAATAGACCATCCATACCTAATAATTCTAAATATTGGTAGGTATTTGAAGATGATATGAAAATAAAAAATATTTTTAGAATTATCTGGGGAATTTGTGAACACTCATATTGATGGTGAAAATGATAATTGTGAGAATTTCCAAGATGCTGAAGAAAGTGAAGAAGAACTAATTAATACTGAAAAATTAAAGGGAACTCTAGGAGGAAAGGAGACAATTCAATTAAAAAGTAATTTTATCCCAAGAGGTTTGAGTCCCTTAGAGAATATTTTTTATCAAAATGATGTTGCTAAAGATACAAAAGTGAAACCTGCTGATAATGCTATTGAGGATAGAAATATTGGTACTAAATAAAATCCAAAGATTGTGAAGCTGTCTAAAAATCTGCCTGCCAAAGAAAAGGAAGAGTACGTGAACTTCATGAAGAAATATACAAATGTGTTTTCCTGGAGTTATGAGGATCTCAAGGAATATGATACTTCAATGATACAACATACTATTCCAATCAAACCTAGAGAAAAACCTTTCAGACAGAAACTCAGAAGGATAAATCCAAAGTTGTTAGAAGTTATTGAGAACGAGATCAAAAAATTGTTTGATGCCAAAATTATTGTGACTTTGAGATTCTAAAGGTGGGTTGCTAATTTGGTTCCTGTCAGAAAAAAAAAACGGAGAAATAAGGCTTTGTATAGATTTCAGAAATTCGAATAAATTCTCAATGAAAGATAATTATCCCTTGCCAAAGATGGATCATATTTTGTAGAAAGTGGTTGTAGCAGAAAGAATTTCAACTATGGATGGTTTTTCAAGATACAATAAGATCAAAGTGTTACTTGAAGATCAAGAAAAGACTACTTTTACCACACCATGGGGCACTTTTATGTATGTGAAGATGCCTTTTGGTTTGATGAATGCATGGGCTACCTTCTAGTGTGCCATGGATATTGCTTTTGCAGGAGAAATAGTTAAATTTGTGGTAATTTATATGGATGATATCACGGTGTACTCAAGATCTGACAGGGAGCATATTCACCATTTGGAAATTTTTTTTATAAAATGCAGAAAATTTAGTATATCATTAAATCCAAAAAAATCCAATTTCTCACTAGAGGAAGGAAAGTTATTCGGTCACATCATTTCAAAGGATGGAATGAAGATCGATCCTGATATATTCAGTGCAATTTTGAACATAGGAGAACCAAGAAGCAAAAAAGAAATACAATCATTCTTGGGACAGGTAAATTTCTTGATAAGGTTTATTCCTAGTTTTGCTGAGATATTAATGAATACGAAAAATATGTTGAGAAGGGGTCATGAAATAAAGTGGATAGCAGAGGCTAAGAAATATTTTAAAGAAATAAAACAAGCCATTTCAGAAGCTCTTGTGCTGGTGAGTCCAAACTTCAATAAAGATTTATTAATATTTTTATATGCTTTAGAACATACTATTGCCATAGTCTTGTTACAGAAGAATAACGAAAATATGGAGCAACCTATAGTCCTTTTCAGTAAGATGTTGGGAGATGGGGAATTAAAATATGATATTATGGAGAAATAGGCGTACACTTTGGTGAAGGCCTTAAAATATTTCAAGGTGTATATTCTTCATTCACATACAATTGCTCATGTTCCAACTAGTATAGTAAAAGGAATTCTTACACATCCTGATCCAGAAGGAAGAAGAGTGAAATAGATAGGAACATTATTGGAGTATGATATAGAAATTAGGCCTACCAAGTTGATTAAAGGGAAAGGACTCGCAAAGGTGTTCACAGATTCAAATTGTGAATCTTTACAGCTTAATTTATTATCCAGTCAATTTCATCAGTTGGACACAGGGGTGGAGGTGATGATTGATTTTACTACATCTCCATGGTATTCTGATATAGTTCATGTTCTTCAAAACTTACA
This sequence comes from Pseudotsuga menziesii, assembly GCA_001517045.1. NCBI lineage: Eukaryota > Viridiplantae > Streptophyta > Pinopsida > Pinales > Pinaceae > Pseudotsuga > Pseudotsuga menziesii. The sequence goes on along the minus strand of LPNX011068987.1, from coordinate 398,982 downwards.
AGCTCCTGCAGGATTAAGTAAAACTAGAGAAAGATCTGTGAAGTTGAAAGCTGCTAAATTCTGTATTTAAATCAAAATCTTTATTGGAAGGATCCTAGAGGTGTGTTACTTAATTTCATTTTGGAAAATGAAGCCCAGCAAACGGTGAAGGAATTTCATAAAGGTGACTGTGGGGGACATCACTCTTGGAAAGTGACAGTAAATAAAATTTTGAGAGCCAGTTTTTATTGGCGATCATTGTTTTCGGATGTGTACAAAGAAACTAGTACATGTCACCAATGCCATATTTTTGATGGTAAGAGAAAGGTGATTCCACTTCCTCTTAATCCAATAACAGTAGAAGCTCCTTTTTAGTAGTGGGGTTTAGACTTTATTGGAGAAATAAACCGAAATTCTTGAGGACAACATAAATGGATTTTAACAGCTACAGACTATTTCATGAAGTAGATTGAAGTAATACCTACTAGGAGAGCTACTGAGACAGTTTAGACCGAAAGAATTGAGACTGATAATGTAGCTTCTTTTAAGTCCAAAAAGATGATTAATTTTTGTCTTAAATATCATATTAGTTGAAATCATTCAATTGATTACTATCCATAGGGAAACCAACTGGAGGAGTCTTCTCATAAGAGTTTGGTAAGAATTATTAAGAAGTTGTTAGAAGATAACAAAAGATCTTGGCACACAAAACTTAAGTATGCTTTGTGGGCTGATAGAATTAGCACTAAAAGGGAAATTGGAATGTCTCCTTTTCAATTGGTATATGGAACTGAAGTAATTTTTACAGCATAGTTGGGTGTACCAGTTATGAAGTATTTTCAGGAATAGCAGGACAATCCAAACCATATGCAGAGAAGAATAAACCAAATTATTGAATTGGAGGAGAAAATAAATAAAGCTTATGATAAAGTGTAGATACATCAAGAAAAAATGAAAAATACCATTGGTAGAAGGGTAAAAGAAGAGCAGTTCCAAATTGATGACCTGGTATTAAAATGGGATGCTCCTAGGGAAGACAAGCATGGAAAATTTGACCACATGTGGGTAGGTCCTTATGTTATTGCAGGTCATAGAGGGGAAAATGCATTCATTCTGGAATACCCAAATGGGGTTTCGCTGGATAGTAACCTTGTTAATGGAATATTTTTAAAACATTACATGTCCTAAGGTGGAAGGTAAAATTTGTACCATAGTTCATAAATATTTATTTTCTTAAAAGTAGTACATATGGCGAAATGAATATTTTTGAAGCTCGGAGTGAAGACCCTAAGATTTTGGAGGGTAGCCATTTTATTTATTTAGAAAAAATATATATTTGATTTTTTTTTTTGGAGGTTTGGATACAAAAGTCAGAAGTAGGCACCTGGTCTATGAGTTCTTTGATACTTCATAGGGAGGATATCATCCCCAGTTGGAGCCAGTTGTTAACACCCTCTATGTTGAACAATTGAGGAAGGATATGATCAAGAAATGATAAAGGAATATATTAAAATTGGTAAAAGGTTAGTATTCATGAAAATTTTGTCAAAATGCGCACTTTGATTAATTTACTGCACACTTGGAGGGTGTAGATTTGTAATTGTGCATATATACGGCTGCAAATTAATCCACTAGGAAAATTTGCACGAGAAAAGAAGTTTTGATGGAGAGTGGAATAGGTTAACAAGATAGCAAGATCGACGGCCAAGAGATAAAGTAAATAAAATCTACGGTCATAAGGTAACCCACGATGTGAAGATGCATGGTTGAAACGAGGAGAAAGGATGGCAGATTGCGTATAATGGATTTGATCCAATGGTTTGAATAGGAGATGAAGTCTTATCAATGGTTATAGTTCAATATAGAGATAAAACTTGTGCGATAATTAAAATGGACGAGCGGTAGCGGAATCCAAACCGCTTTCCATGTGGTGTTTTTTAGTGAGTTCCGCTGAGGAAAGTGGTAAAGGAAAAACAACTTGTTAGAGGTCCCGAAATAATTATTCATTATATAAAAGGTGAGTTGACCAAGGGAAAGTCATTTTGTTTTTACGATGTTGGTGAAAAGAAAAAGGGACAATGCGCCATCTTTTTCCAAAAGCCAACTTCTATGTATCTAATAGTTGCCAGGTAAGCCTTAAAACACTGAGACTTTGTTGAAGACTTGTTACTGTTGTTTTCATTATGGATAAGAAGAGGATTTTAGGGATATTGTGCAGGGTTCTATATGAGAGAGAAGAAGTGGTTATTGATAGAGAGAGGAATTTGTTTGACCCTATTTTGTCAGTATGCAGTGTATCAGTCTCAAAAGAACCTTTATGGAGGTATAATTCACAGGGAAATGATATCCTCAATGTTTGCAATTCCTTCTTGTATTACTTTACTGATGAACAAACCCTACCTTTCCCCGAATTTGTTGAGTGGTGTGCAAATAGTTATTCATCTTCTGAAAGAGTTATTATGAGTCATACAATTTCAAAAACCCTCTATAGAATTGATGCGAAATCTATTCGCGGGATATTGAGTCTTACTGATAGTTTTCCTGTAAACCTTGAATCCTTCAATGAGCAAGTCTTGATTGAATTGTATAAAAATTGCAAAACAGAAGTCAGATGTTAGTTTTTATCCAGTATTCTAGATGTTGGTCAGTCGTTAGAGAGTTTATTTATGCCATACAATGTCAATATTTTCAAGGATGAAGTCCAATTGGTCATGTCAATTGTTAGTCAGGTTTTCGGTTTGGATGATGATATGCATGTCAACGAAGTCATTTTAGGTTTTTTGCTCAGTATAGTTTCAACTAACCATGAATCCAATTTAGTTCGTTGTTTCAATATTGATGAGTATTTAGCCGAAGTAATCCATACCCAATTGGTTGAATTTCCTAAAGTTAGGTTCTTCAGGTACCAGTCATATTTGTTGAACATGCTTTTGTGTTCAAATATGTTAGATTTGTAGTTCTTATCTACCATGTTCTCTCCAGACCTTCCAAAAGAGATCAACATGTTCGAGTTCATGAATACAATTATGGCTGAGATATACAAAATGGTTTTCGATCATTTCTTACCAAGGGTGTTGGAAGACATGATAATTATGTTACTGTCTTCTTCAGAAGACAAAGAGATTGGTTTTTGCATAAATAATTTACTGTTCTTAGAGTGTATGGGTTCACTGGAGAACAATACAGGTTACCTGCTTTCTTGATGCCAAGAATATTCGCATTAGAGTTCATGAGACAAAGGTTATATGCAGAAGAGGAACATTTTGGAGCATTTAAAAAATATTCTAATGTTAAATTACCTCTCAAAGTCGGTCCTTTCATTTTTAAGAATAAAAATGCTATGTTAGTGATTGAGAAATTATAAGAGGAAAAATTGAATTATGACCCACATTATATTATTTCTCAGAGGAAGCAACTGAACAAAAACAAGCCATTTGATCATCAAATTGTTGAAGGATTAGACTAAATGGCAAATCTGTCTAATTTTGAAGAAAATACAGAAGCTAATGAAAATAAGAGGGACACATTGGATGTATCAATCCAAATATCTGTTAATTCTAGTGTTGTGAATAGAAGGACTCTTTCTAAAGTAGATGGCATGGACATAGATGAAGAGATTTCTAATAAAAAGATCAAAATGCATCCTCAGGATGAGCTAACTATTTTAGAAGAAATATTTTTAGAAGATTTAAGAAGACGGTCTTGTTTCAGAAAAATTCTATGCAAATGCATCAATATTCTTTCGGAGATGAAAGTAAAATAGAGTCCCATACTCATTACAAATCTAGGATAGAGTTAATGTCAAGTTATGCTGATAAAGAAATGCAGTCATTGGAGGAAACTAAGAATCTACTTCCTCGAGTTAGGAAATTAATCAATAAAAAAGCTTCATTGATTTCTACTCGAGATGCAGAGAGGAATACCCTAAAATTTGTTGTGGTAAGTGATAAGAAAGTGTCTGAAATGGAGGTGAACCTGGACAAAATCATTCTTCCTAATAAAATACAGCTCCACAAAGAAACTAGAGACTTTATTTATTCTGATTTGTTACATGCAATTGTGAAAATTAATAAACTACAGTCTCTTGTAGATAAAATGGAAATTCAATTGAAACATGAGAAGGTTGAAAATATGGCCAATTTGATTAAATTAAAAAAGTTACATGGAGATATTATAAGCTTAGGGACCGAACCAAATAATATCCAAGCGATGAAAAAGCTTCTAGAAGAGAAGCATAATACCATTTATGTGTTGAAAAAAAAGCTTAAGGTCCCTAACTCTGAACATGTTCAATCTTCAAAATTGTTTGCATTATAGGAAGAAAAAGAGAAAGTCTACCAAAAAATGATGGATTATAAAGGAAAATCACTGAAACTGCAGGAGGAGAAAGACAAGTGGGAAACATAAAAGGATGAGTTGATAGCTCAGATTGCAAAGTTGAAAAAAGATCAAAATGATGAAAAAGAGGTTATGGAAGAATTGATGAATCAACCTTTCCTTGATACTGATTTACCCCTTGTTAATGTTGAAAAACCATTAAATGAATTTTCTGCAGATGTTTTATTAGTTCCTATTTCTATGGTGAGTTTGAAGGAGGTGTAAATTAAGGAATTAAAGGATGAGAATGAAAAGATCAAGTCATAATTGGCTAAAAGCATTGAAGAGAAGAATAAAGTGTGGAATGATAAGAGCCAATTACAGAAAAAATTCAATGAATTAAAAGAGAGAAATATGGGAAGAGCTCCTTTATAGGGAGCTAAACATTTCATTTGGGATACTTTGTCTGTGGAAATCACTAAGTTTAGGCATTATTTAAATTTTATTAATGATGAAAGTGCACTGGTAAATTTCGCTGCTCAAAGATTGAAATTGGCAAATGAAACTATGGAAAAGAAGCCTCTGAATACTACTCATAATGCTGTTAATTTCTTGTATTCTCTGACATATCAAAATTTGCAGGACATTGGGATCAAAGACAGGGTAGAAATTGTGTTATGGTTGAAGAATTTTATCAATAAACATCAACTTATGAAATTCATGCAAGATAAAGCAAATCAAATGTCTTCTCAAATCAAGGATTTTAGGACAGCTTTTAAAGATTTATTTGATGATGGTCTTCCTTATTTTTGGGATGATGAAGGACGATTGTTTTCCCAGGAACAATATCACAGCCTATTGGTACGTAATTGCATGGATAATTCTAAATTTTAAGGTTTAGTCAAAGGATTGATAGGAAAGGTTATTGTGGAAAAGTTGAGAGAAGACTTTGAAATATTAGACAGGTTTTTAATTATTAAAAAAAGATTACAAGATGTTTCTTATCAATCTTATGTGTATTTGGAGGTGTCAATAAGAGAGATGATAGAGTACGACACTCCAAATGTGCAACAGTGGAAGATAATGGAGAAATTTGGGAAAACCAAATATATACTACATTCATGAAGACAAGTGTTGCAGTTTCAGGAAGTTGTTTGTTCATGATGCCTTGCAGTTATGGAGGTTGCTATAATCAATAAATCTGTTATTTCAATCAAAGTATGTAATTATTATTCCTATTTATTAGGGATATGGTTACAAGAAATTATGATTAACATATTAAGTTGGTTATTGATTTTCTTGGAAGAAACTATTTTTGTATATATTTGAATTTTATTGATGTATCGAGGGTTGGAACCCGTAAGGTGGGACTGATGTTTTGTGCGAACATTTTTGTATAAAATTACAGAGCCGAATGCTAGTTGATCTTAAAATATTCATGTGTTGTTTATGTTACAGTCTGTGCTTTCTTTCCTTGTGAATGTTTTCTAAGTGTTTACCTTCCATTGTATTTTCTTTCATATCTGAACGCAGTGTTTAATGGTTTCAGAATTCATACATGTATGCTCTGGATATTGTTTCATATATTCACAAAAATTTCCTCTAAATTTGATATGGAATCCGTCCTATGATGCTCTATATTGATGGACTATTCATGTTTCTTTCTTATTGCCTGAAAATCAATGAATGACTCTAGCTGAATAATTATCTTGCCTTTATGGAGATTCTGTGTAGGCATATTTGTATTATATTTATCTGTTTTGAATCCATTTCCAAATGGTTATATGTGTTGTTTCAACCATATGCATAAATTAAAATTTTTGACTCCAATATCTGGCCTTGTTAAATTTATATTTGAGAGATCCCTCTCTAGAAAGAAAAGCCAGTTTCTTTCTATAAATGGTTTTTGCTGTTACCTTGAGATTACCTTTCACAAGCGTAGATATATTTTGACTAATAACAAGTAGTAAATATACAAATGAAATGAATATGACCAGATGATCTAAAAGCAGGAGATTAAGGACTGGTGGGAGTGTAAAATTGCACACTATTTGCAGAATTATGCTAGGAGAAATAGACCGACTATTACACAAGCTAAAGAGATGTTCTTCTCTGAGACAGATGAGAAGTTTTTCAAGCCCATACCATGGTATCTAAAGAATCTAATGGATGAATATTCCATCAGCCACTAAAGACAAAGAGTTACTCCAAAAACTAACAAGAGGTGGATATACAAAATTGTCAAAGTGGTTTGAAATAATCGTAGACAAGTTTTGTGAAGAACATGTTGTAGAAGAAAAAGTCTCCCTTGAAAGCATCCAAGAGAGGTTCTATAATGACTTCACCGAACATTTTATATGTTCTCTACCAACTCTTTTCTTCAATTTCTTGATTAATAGGGGAGAAGGCCATATTGTCGAGCCTCGTCCATTATTAATAGAACCACCATCTAACACTAATTGGGTGTCAAAAAAAAAGGCGTGGGAAAACAATTTTGAAGAAAGGGAGTGGCAGTAATTTCTAAGAAATAAACAGTTCCACCCAAGCTTACTTAATCATAAGGTCAGTTATGGGGGGTATATGGTCATGTTTTGGGGTAGAGTATAGGAATTCTAGTCGACTGTGAAGATGCCACTATCAGCAATGAAAAGTAAGACCAAGAGCGAAATAATTCAGACTATGACTCACAAAAGCACTTCAAATTTACAGAAGATAGTAAGAGAGAAGAGGCATAATAGAAGGGAAGAAATCAGAGAGAATGCCACCATGCTCCAAAGAAGAATGACCACCAGAGTGACAGAACATGAGGAGAATCCACCAGAATTGGGTCATGACCGATAGGAAGAGGTCGTAGATGAAGAAGTGTTACCGATGAAATAATATTTGTTTATAGAGTAGTGTGAAGCTATCCAAATTAACATACCCAAAAATATTAGTCCTTAGTCTTTGATAAATTATAACCAAAGTTAACGAGTGTAGGACATTGTCGAAGAAGACCTAATACTACGGGATGGACAATTCGATGTAAGGATTCAACTAGATGATGAAGGAAATGATTTAAACCATATTGTAATTCTTCGACTGGAGGAAGGAAACTGGGTTACATTTTAGTCATATCCATATAACCACAGTATCCATCTACTCTACCTAGGACATGAAGGAGAAACCCTAGCCAATCACAGTTTTAGAGAATACAGACCAATCAGATTCACAAGAAAGGATATCCCAGTTACAACAGTTCACTTGGATATCGATGGAAGGAGTCAACATAGATCAACAACTTGTCTAGAACGAACTGAAAACTATAAAAAAAACCTCCGACGAAAACAAAAGTTTCGTCGAATACAATTGTGAACAAAATAGGGTTATAGGGAGTATCCCACCACCCCCACCAGCACCCCCTCCACCGCTACCTTAGGAAGACACTAAAACTAGATACATGGTGCATGGCTCTATAAACACCCCCTATATGAGGGCGATGAAGATTCTAGATGACATTGGTTCATCTGCAAGTCGACCTAGGAAGCGAACACAATGAGGATTGAAATATGGCTTAGTTCATCAGTGCTCAGTGAAAGCGAGAACTTACATGGTATATGACATATACTGAAAAAATGTTGAATAGCACAAAAGTTTAAATTAAGAAAAAATTTCTATCATTCTTTAGAACTCCATACGTGAAGCATCTGGCTGCAAAGAAATTAATAACAACAGTCCAGAAATCGACAGAGACTATCCGGGAGTATGACAAAAGACTGAAATACTTACTCAGCTAGCTGGGCTATAACATAAACATGCAATTACCAATCTAATGGAATTTTGTAGGGATTTTATAGAAGATCCATATGCACATTATACTAGACACACTTAATATATGCAAAGATGCACTTACGAAGGCGTTGCAAGTCGAAATAAATGAGAACTACCTGATGCACCATGTTGATAACCATATCGAGGAACAATTAGAGATAATGGAAAAATCAGTTCAAGATCTAAACCTCAAGGGCCAAGACGTATGGTGTGAAAAATGCTAAACAGCTAGACAAACTAAAGATAATTTCCTACAATACATTAGTCGATAAGATGTATGCTTCATTTTGTCAAAATTATTTTGCGACATCCACCAGGAACGCGGTCTAAACACGACAAAATATTGTTCGTTCAATATGAAAAATGAAAAAATATTTCTGGTGCACAATATGTTAAGTCAAAAGCCACACAATAGCTGACTGTCACCTAAATTTGAAGAACCGATAGAACTACCATGCAGTATACCAAAAAAATGTTGTTTTCTAGAATAATAACGATAACATTCCATGGAATAACAACGACTAGAATGAACAAAGCAATCAAATATACGACTGTCGAATGTTTTAGCACATATATGATAATAATCATCGTGGGGTATATGCAAGTCGAGAATGATCCTTTGGGAATAGGGAAAACATACCACGATGACCAATCAAGTGCTACATGGGCTTGAACGAAGGAAATCAACATGCTGACTGTCCATACAGAGATCAAACTGATATCAAGTTTTGTACCAGTTGTGGTGTTGGATATCACTCTTTAGAGGATTGTCCCACCATGCTAGACAAAATTAATGAAAATAAGAATGTTAACGTCTTGTCAAGTGTTCAAAAGCGTGATGTTATTCGTACAAAGAATTTGGAAATAGTCACTAGACAAGGTACACAAATATGTAATGACAACCCTAAAATAAGTAAGATAAAGTTCTAAGATGACTACCCTAATCCTGTAATACAAAATAAATTATACAACGATGCATCGAATATTTTTCAAGAATTAGCTACACAGGAAGAAAATGATGATAATCGACAAAAGATATCTCAAGAACTAATTAATATAATACATAATGATAACTTTGTTGCGCAATTTATTGACCTATTATACAATATAAAGAAAAAAATTGGCACAGAACAACAAGCTAAAATCATTTGTAGTTTAAACCAAAAAGATAAAAGTGACATTGACCCACTTGTCGACTTGGAAATTGAAGGATACCATGTATGAAAAGTCATTCTTGACTTCGGATCTCAATTAAACATTATGGCAAGAGATACATGGGAACAGTTAGGCAGACCTCGACTCAGTGAATCAGACATATATTTAAAACTAGCTGATTAAGGACTCATCAAACCTATTGGTGTTTGGAGAAATCTAGACACAACTATAAAAGGTATTACCACAAAAGTTTATTTTTAAATCATTAACCCTAAGGAAGGATCAAGTTCATTTCCAGCCTTAGTGGGACGACCATCGGGTCGAAAGATGAAGCGGTTTATTTCATTAGATAAAGAAAGGATAAAACTTAAGGGGAATGGGAAGAAAGTAATTGTTCCTATTCATCCTTCACAAGGTGAACCATGGATATAACCCATAGACAAATAAGTTGATGTCTGACAACTATATCAAATAGAAAACAATGAAGACTATGCCGAACCAAATATATATGGAGAAATTCATTTGGGAATCCCAGAATCGGTTAGTTATAACTCAAACACAGAATTGTATGACCGAGAAATGGAAAAATATGAACTACAAGCGAGGGAGTAATGGACCATTTAGGCCATTTTGAAAAAGCTGACATGACAATGTATTTCTATGTCCATAATACTAGAGATATTCAAAAGAAAAATTAGGTAATACCCTTATTTAGCGCCAATCAAAACAAAAAACATAAAATCACTTCAGTATAAAGAGAAGGAATTACCAGTCTTTCATATTGAACATGTATCCAAAACCATAGGTGAACACTACTGAAATCAAATCTTGGTTAAAACGTTTATGAGTCAAGATGCTCGATGGTGGGATACCCGTCAGTCGAGACTACAAAAGTGGTGGAAAACTTCAATATACTTCGTTGAAAGATTTAGAGGGAAGAAGCTAACAAATCAAGCACAAATACCAGTCTTTACACAAGGGAAGGACCTCGAAAAACACATAAGTATATGTGAAAAAGAATGGAAAAGACTTGGTTATAAAGATGAGCGAATATGGATGCACCTATTTCCATCAACATTAGACAATTTACCGAATAAGTGGTACAAGATGGAGGAAGCATGAGGAAAAACGTTCTTATGGAACGAACTTAAAGATTGATCCCTTATTTTCTAAGATCTTCCATTACTCTTAAATCCTCTTCAATGGTCTCTTTGAGCATTAAGAATAATTATATAGGAAACCCATTTGGGCCCATGATATTGTCTTTCATTAACCTATGCATTGCTTCATCCATTCCATCTTTTTAAACTTCCTATATGAGAGCCCCATTATCTTTATCCTTTACAAAAATTATATATAAGGAATCCATTTTGACCACATCCTCCACTGCAATTTTTTCTTCTTTATAGAAATTTCCAAAGTGAGAAACACCTTCCATAGTCAAATGTTCAAAGGAATATCTATAGAGGATTTGTCTTTCTTTAGGAAATTCCAAATAGTATTGATGCATTTACTGTGATTTACATAGGTATGAACAAAAAATGTTCTCATCTCCTATGTCCATCCACATTTCCCTACTCTTCATCCTCCATTCAACTTCCTTATATAACAGAATATTTTTTCTTGGAAGTTCTATACCAACAACCTCCTCATGAGATTCATGATCCAGGAAATCAAATTCCTCAACCTCATTTAGGGTTTTCAATTTTGAAGAAATTAATTTTAATTATTTTCCCTCTTTTAATTTCTGCTTACAAGCCCATTTTACCACAACTTTTTTAGATGGAGAAGAATAAAATATTTTAATGTCCACGAGGCTAAAATTAGCCTATGGGACAAACTGTCTTGCTCGCTGATTTTTCATTTCACCCTTTTCCTATTCACCTTGATGATGAGCTCCCCCAATTTCACCAAAGTCCCTTCATTGAATAAATTAACCGAAGAACTAGTTGTTAAAATTATCACATAACTGTCCCTGCTGTCCTTGAAGGCCTCACACTCTAAAATGAAATGCTTTTCTGTTTCCACTTTTCCAGAGGTGCAAAAAGTACACACTCTTTCTTCCGAAGCTTCCTTTGGTCTTTTCCAGCAACTAGTTTCACAACAAAATTGGTGGGAATTTGTTCTTAGTTGAGCAATAAGAATTTTGGTCCTCCATGATATATTAGCCCCTATATAATGTTTTTGATGATGGTTGTAGGAGGGATTAAACTCTTCAATATAGTAATTTTTCTTTCTCCCTATCCCTTTGCCCCAAATTTTCTTGTGGAACTTGTCAATAACGAAGGCCTTCATCTCTTTACTTTTTGTACCACATGTATTCAGGTAAATATCCCATTTACTAAGCCATTTGTTTTTTTTCCGCATCCATGAATTGACTCTGGTGAGGGACTATACTGAATTAAACTTAAAGGACCCAACTATTTTTTGTCTTCTTCTTCAAATACCAACAAAACTGTATAGTGATATAACTTCACTTACAATTTCATAATAACATATTAACATTAGACATGCATATATAAATTTGATTAGTTTTATAATTCATATTTTTTTTATAAATATAAAGTTAACTTGATAACCTTTTCTAAAATTAAATAATTAGAATTTAACCTTATTTTTTCAAAATGCAAACGCATTTTATAGGATGAGCAAGTACTTAAAACTAAAATCATAACGTAAACCAATTGAAAAATAGATTAACTTAAAGAAATGAACCTTAAAGTTTTGTTCTAATAATGTAAGCTTTATATATAATTGTATTTGAATGTTGATAATGATTGACATCATTTCCACATAATACTTAGTATTGATTGGTTAAGTTTGCTTTCGTTAATATGTTTTTTTATTTTATTTATTTATTTTGTATTGGAGTATAAGTTTTAAATTATTCATAAAGGAAATTAATAAATAAAGTTACTCATTCATTATATTTAATTATTTTAGCTACTAAACAGAATTAAATTTAATTATATTTATAATATATAAATTAACTTTATTGAAATAAAATATATTTATGTATTTTCCATAAATATGTGTTTATTTTTTGTTTAATTATATAATTTAAATAACAAAATTATATCTATATAATATATAAATTAACTCTATTGAAATAATATATATATATATATATATATATATATTTTTTTTTTTGGTTAATCACTTTATTTAATTAAGAGAATTATAATTTGATTATTTTTGTAATATATAAATTAACTTTATTAAAATAAAATATATAATTTTTTTTTTGAAATATGTGTTTTTTTTTTAATGTTATATAACTGCGAACAAACCATCAAAATATTATGACATAAAACTACACTCATTATTGCTATCATTGTTATTTAAATTAACTCTATTGAAATAAAATAAATATAAGTATTTAAAAATAAATGTGTTTCATTTTTTGTTGTTGGATGTTATACGACTACAATCAAACAACCTTAATATTATAACATAAATCTAATTCCTTTTGTCGTTGTGGGATAACAAGGATTTAGGAAATCGATTTGGAGCTATTAGAGCTGGATCCACTTTTTGGAGGATATGATTTCTAAACTAATCTTTATTTCTAGAGAGACGATGCACTAATAAAGCAAGAAAATCATTCTCATTTAAATTTAAATGAGGTAAATAAAGACCATATGTGATATCTGATAACACCGTATTAAATTGTGAAAGAAGAAAAGTTCTGATCATAGGACACGTTACTCTTACTTTCTGTTTTTGCAAGTGATGTAGTAAAGTTTTTAAGTATTAAACAACTTATATGCAATCACAACAATAAGAATAATTCTTTTAGGAAGCTTTTATTAAAAAAAAATTATAAAAATATTTCTTTTAAAAGGTCTTATTAAAATTTGACTAAAAGAATTACCACTTATATTAGTGGGTTTTTTAATAAAGGAATTACTATTTATATTAGTGGGGTGTAGGTAGAGTCTATTATTTTCCTTTTTTTTTATATTTCTATGAAAGTATATTTAATATTTCGACATGTCTACAGTGTAATTAAAGGTTTCTTTATTTGTTTTTTAATTTCTATATGAATTTCTTTAAAATCGTATTGGTGGCATACCATGAAAATTAAGATTAAAAAATTTGACAAAAAAAATGTTTCTTAACATGAATGCATACATTGCAAGGACACTTTCCTCATTGTACAAAGCAAGTTGAGTTTTGACTGAACACATGAAGGATCTACAAATCATGGCTATATGGGTCTTTGTTCTTGGTATTGTTCAAGAAGCTCTTCATCTCAATTTGTTTGTCAGAAATGTGCCATATGCGGAGATAGTTAGTGAAGGTGGAAACGCGGTTGGGCTTCTGGTATTCTTTGTTGGGTATGAACATCATCGGGGTGGGAGGGTACGAGTGGTCGAATTAAAGCTTAGGGAAAACCTTAATGTCACCTCTGTTTTTGTCTAACTAGATGATATGCACTCGATTATTGTAATTCTCCATAATGCTCGCTATCCCTATCCAGTACTTCTTGTCTTTGTGAACACTCTAGTTTATGGTGTATATGTGCCATGGTGTCTCGTATGTGTATCTCTCATAATGCTTCAGTTTCTCCTCTGAATCCCCCCATCCCTCTAACCATTATCCATTTCTCTCTTTCCTTCAGAATACCTACCCCAAAGAAAAATGCATGTGTGGATAACATAGTGAGTTGTACTAGATTCTCCACAGAATAAGCTTATTGTAATCTACTACCAAGTATTCCCTACATGAACAAAATGTGAGTTACTTCCCACAAGATTTTACATGTCCATGTATTAAATATTAATAATTCTTCTTGTTTCATTTTTTCCACCCAAGTTCTAACTGTTCACCATCTCATGTCAAGTTCCACCCTTAACCAACTATTCCACATTTCATCAATTCAGGAAATTGCACATAATCAAAGTTATTCAAACACATTTAATCATAAAATCATATGCTTGATGTGGACTTCTTGTATTTATTCAACATAGGTTTCTTGTAGATTTATTAAGTAATCTAAGAAATAGAGGTCTACTTGAATTTGTTAATCTAGTTTATTCCCATTATAATGTGGTATTTGTTAATGGGTCCATACATGAAGATAAGGGACCTTTAAGATGCAATTGTAGATTCACAAAACTCTCAAGAGTTTAGTAAATAAAAAAGACGGATATTTTCTTTCATCTAGGAATGGGTGGGCCCAAGCATAAAATGTGTGATAACATGTAGCATAGGAAACATAAAACCTCGAGCATTGTGTAGCTACATAAAGCGTGAACATGATAAAGCTTGAACATGATTTAGTTCATAAACACTCAAGCATTTTAGTTAACATATTATTGACCCCAAAAGGGGCCATGTCCTCCATTCTGCGTCCAACATCCACGACAACCACATGAGTTGTCGAGGAGAAGCAAGAATGACCAAGCATTATTCACTTCTAGAGGGAGAAATGGAAGAGGAAGGAATAAATTTGAAGAACAGGGAAAATTGGAAGAGGTAGGCATGGTTCCTTAAGAAGCCAAGCTCTTCAGTTTTTCCTCATTTCCTTATAAACATATATTTTTTATGTTTCCGCAATTTTTAAGTCTAATTTAATGAAACCAAAAGCTAAATTTCCATAATAAAATTACATACCAAATCCATACCCTTAGTCTAATTATATACCAAATTCAACTATAAAATCAAGGGTTTTACAAATTTTGACGATCTCACTCAAGGGTTCCATAAATTTTGTATCATAGAATTTTGGGGATGCCATAAGAATTATACTTTAACAAACTGCTAGAATAGCCTATTGAATACATGACTAAAAATTAATATTCCTTCCATGTCTTTTCAAATTCCTCCACTATCCTTTTACTCTCTCTCATTATATATCGTATCAATATAATATTAGTATTATGTAGGTCAACTAAACTAACAACCAATTTTTTTTAGATTTCTTACCCAACCCACTCATCTTAGTATATAGTATTAACACCTCTACCAAACTCTTACAAAATATTCCTTCTAGGTATGCAGTGGAATCTAAAAGGTTCACCATCAAAGGGTTCCTCTTTTACATCCATATCAATATTTATTCCCATGTACAGATTAAATTTACCCCGATTATATTTATCAAAACAAGATTCCCTACTCTAAATAGTACAAGTTCCCTTCCCTAACTGTAAATACATCTGACAATACACCATTCACCACTTTCCCTAATTTTACTCTTCTATCCTTCTTTATAGAAAAGTACTTATAAATTTCTAACCCAATCCAAGATTAACCTCATAAATTCCCACTAGCATTCTCTAAATGATCAAAATTGGTAAAGGGATTGTATGGCTTAGTAATTTTCTCTATAGTCTAGTTGAATGCTCGCTCCAAGTTCTAAGGATGATGAAAAATTGTAAACATACTGAATTTTGGCATGTCCAATGATGGAATGACATTTGTTTTCACAAGTAACTCTTCACCTCCATTTATGGTTGATTGCAAACCCCTTTTTATATTCATATACCCCAATGGATTATGAAATTATATGTTCTCATCATGGTTAAATTCTTTTTCATCTCAAGCTTCTCCTACAAACTACTAGAGCTATTATACCTCCATTCAATCCTTCAATCCAACTATTTCACTATCATTTCTCGGTCATTCCACCTGATAAAACTTAATGAGACATTCAACGGATAAATTCCAATAGATATGTAATATTATAGTTTAAAAGGTATTCATACATATTCCAAGTGATTATGTACACAACATCGGATTCCCATCTCTATTTCCATAACTGTAATGTCCTGGTTTTGACCCCATTACATTAGATGTATATGATGTATAAATTGTAAATGATCAGGGTGTGGAGCTAAAGGCCAAGGCCCCACCATTGATCGGTTATGTTATGTTTTGGATTTGAATTGTCACCGATGGTATATCGGGGCATGTGGCATATATTATGACGGTCATCATGTAAATATGCATCTATAATTAAAAACGAACCCAACTAGCTACGATCGTGGCAACTAAAATGAGAAAGGGGCATGATTTTCACAAGGATAGGGGTGGGGGGAAATTGTCAACCTTGGCCAATGGGAGAAAAACCCATATGTCTTCTTCCTTTTTTTTATTTCCAACCACTTTCATTAAGAAAGGCTGGTGGTGGTTGAGGCAGTTATGGTCTTGGAAGTGGGGTGGTAGGACTGTCAGTCCTCACCCACACGCACACTCCACCCATGGTTGAATCCACAATGGCAAAAATGCTCACGCACTTCCATTTCGCGTCCTCTAGTTTTGTCTGCTCATCCACACACAGAGATTTCACTTCCATTTCGTGTCCTCTGGTTTTGTCTGCTCATCCACACGTAGAGATTTCACTCTCCATTTCGCGACCTCCCAATTTTTGTTGTTCGTCCACACGCAGGAGCAGACATTGCTCACACTCACGCACAGGATTTTCCCGGTCTTACCCATGTGGTTTTCCTCTGCGGATTTGTGGTCGGTGTGGGCGGATCCTTTCCTCACAGGTTGATTGGTGGCTCTACGTTACTGTCACTCACGCAGCAAGCTGGGAGCTGTTGGTCATAGTCACCCACGATTTCCTGTAGGGGGCCATTTCACGCTCAAGAACTGTGTGCGTCCTATGTAATTCTTATCCACTAGATTAGCTATTCAGGAACGGACGGTTGTTTTTCCCATTCTGTGAACCGTGGTTGTTTTTATGCCATGAGGCTGCTGCAAACTGTTTGAATTCATTTCCCCTATTTAAGTTGTGACATTAATTGCCTGAGTGCAATGGTTGGTCTTCGGACCATGAGAGGAGCAGGGATGTTGGCTTAGATTTGCTTAATAAACCTAGTGGCTGGAAACCACACAGACAGAGCTAGAGGGATGCCCTTCTTCTCCATCACCCTTGAATATAACTGGAAGGGAACGCAGGGCCTGAGGGACTGTGTAGCAGAGAAGGGACTAATTCCTTGTGTTGGGTGTGTTTGGGTGTCTTAGAGGTCAGGCTAGTTCTGGTGTGGGTGTTCTTGGCTCTGTAATGAGCTCACCAGCTTAGCATTGAGCCTTTCCCAACTCCTTAATGGCCTGATAAACCCAACTGCGTGGGTTTGGCTGCGTGTTTTGTATATCCTTGGCTATGTGTAAGCCTGCTTGTTCCCTTATTCCTTGGAGAATCATGCCCAGCTCGGGGGTGGCAGCGTTGCTGAGAGATTAAGGAGCACACTGGCCTATGGTTGGGTGGAATGTTGCAGCAACATAGCTGGTTGCAGATCGAGTTCATCATAAGATAAGTGATTTTGTCCATTTTACTTCTGCAACTGTAAATTTTGTTAATGAAAATGATGAACATGTTAAATGAATGCTTGCTTAAATGTATGATGTTTCCACTGTGTCTGATAGATAATTGCATCTGTGCATGATAAATATTCATGTGAGCATATTCTAGTTCAATATACAAGTTTAAGCATCCTGTTTCAGCAGTTTTATGAATTCAACATGTTCATGGGGCTTTAGTCTGCATGGTTAACGCCATGGGTCGCGTCCTCTTCGCCGGTCGGAGGCATGGGGACGTGACAATAACCTCTACCAAACTGTCCTTTAATTCAATATCAACTAGGATATCCACTTTAATATTCTTATCATGTTCCAAAAAATTCCCTATGTTATTCCCAATTCCTTAAATACTTCCACACTATGGAGGTCGAGCACTAAACCAACAAGTTTTAAACACATTCGAAGATTGGTTTTCTCTTTGAGTTGAGGTCAAAACTAGGCATCCATTTCTTTAGATTAAAATTATATTGCATCACTCTAGAACCATCTGGACCATACAACATTAACAAAATTTTATTTATCTTTCAAGTGGAATACAAACCAAACTTTTACCAATTTATGAAACCTTGCCACATGTAACCTAACACAAATTTCCACTCTCAATTTTAACAACTAACTCATTTTTAAATATTCACCTCAAATTAATTTAGGTTTCAATGATGGGAATTTTACATACATTCCACATCCTCTTCCCACATTCACCACTAGGTTATTGCCAGCCTTCACAACTACCTCTAATCCCTTATCACCTTCCTCTTT
The DNA here is from genome assembly GCA_001517045.1 of Pseudotsuga menziesii. Lineage (NCBI taxonomy): Eukaryota > Viridiplantae > Streptophyta > Pinopsida > Pinales > Pinaceae > Pseudotsuga > Pseudotsuga menziesii. The sequence continues at coordinate 380,652 of LPNX011068987.1, read as the reverse complement.
AGTAGAGTCCTCTTTTAAAATACCCTCCTTCAAACCATGTGGACTTAGACCGTGCCTCAAAACCATGAGAAATGTTTATGTTGGTCCTTGGACAATATTACACAACCGAATAAATAATTTATACTAAACTTGGTTTCACTCCTTTGAGCATTTATCCTAGACACCCCCACAATTATTGTAAGAAAGATCCTTAATCTAATTTTGAAGCCCCCATTAGGAAAATATAATACAATAACATATATTTGTAATGAAAAATTGTATAAAATTATTTTGTTGCATCCATTTGTGTGTTTGTGAGTATCTTTCTTATGAATGTGTCTTCTAAGCTTCATAATTGCTTTTTATTTTCCCAAATCCCATTGGATTAACGGATGTTGAATTATAGGCTAGATCTCTCCTCACCATATAGATTTTAGAATATGTAACCCTTTAAAACATATCCCTTAAATACCTACCATACCAACTACGATAGAATGTCACTCACCATATACTCTCAAGCAAAAAGGGTTTAGAAGGTGTCTTTAATATAAAATTGAAAAAATATGATTCCCTCTACCATCACATGATGTTTTCTCTATAATAGAACATGATGCATAATGTTCAATGGAATATTCAACATCCATATCTTCATGGAGTGCTTTTCCATGCTTCTCATATCATCCCTATAATACAAGATTTACACCATTCACATGCATATTCTAAGCTAGGAAAAAAAATATCATCTTCAATTGCTTGTGAATGATTGTTTTATACATTATCCAAAACTAGGGTTTTTCTCAATAATGGGAAATGCCCATTTTGCACAAGGGGGTCAATTTTTAATTGGAATATATTAGGTAACTTTGGGAAGTATGACCATGTCCAAAACAGCCAAACAAATACATAACCTATTTATTCTTCTTGATTTGGTATTCATGCCCCCAAAGCAAGTCCAGAAATTGTCCCTGAATGTCCCCGAGGGGTAAGTTGCAACTACCCATATAACAAGGACTATAACTCGAATCATGAAACTGTCGATTCCGATGGATTCAAAATGCTAGGTATCATTTGGGGTAAATGATATACAATGATTCAATATCCCAACAACAATCCTATTATACCATCTTTGAAATTAGGGTTTTGCTAGTAAGATAAAATTCTAGTTTTCCATAAGGGGGTCAATTTTGAATCGAAATATCCGAAGTGATTGTGGACAGTATGACCATTTCCATAATTTCTGAACACATATATTGCATCTCAATAAACCTAATTATGATTCCCAATTTATATTTTGTGCCCCTAGAGCTAGTACGCAACTTGTCCTTGAATGGCCTTAAGGGGCATGTTGCAAATTCTTATTAAAAGAAAAATGTAACTCAGATCATGAAATCATTGATCTCGATGGATTAAATATGTTAGGTTTCATCTAGGAGAACCCATATAAAATGATTCAATCTCCCATAAACATTTCTATTATACCATCTTGGAAGCTAATGTTTTCCTCGGTAAGGGCCAATGCCAGTTTTGCAAAAGGGGGTTAATTTTGAAATGAAATATGTTGGGAGATTCTGGTTAGTATGGACATGTCAAAATTGTCCAAAAACATATGAGGGAGGTAATGGAACCTAGTTATGCAGCATGGTTTTGATTTTGTGCCCCTGGAGCAAGTCCACAACTTGTCCTTAAATTATCTTTGGAGGCAAGTTTCAACTTCCCATAGAAAAAAAATCGTAACTTGGATCATGAAATCATTAATTTTCATGGATTTAGGGTGTTGAGTTTTATCTAGGGAAACCCCTCTATGGTGATTTAATCTCCCAAATTTTTTCCTATTATACCAACTTTGAAACTAGGGTTTTTCTTAGTAAGGTCCAATTCTAGTTTTGTACAAGTGGGTCAAATTTGAAACCCACTTAATAATAAAATGGACAAAATCATATGTGGGAGCTGACAAAACCCAATAATGATTCTTGGCTTAGATTTCATGCCCCTAATGTAATAATTTCTATGTGTTTCATTGAGAAAAAAATTATTTTCATTTTTGAACAAATTAGAGCCTTCGGCTATGTAAACCAAAATAGTCAGTCAACCCTACATGTAAGCCAATGCCATGAATTCAAAAAAATAAACCTTTTTGTGATTCAGGCCATATATTTTGTTCTATTTCCATTTTCAAGTCACCCCCTGTAGTCATTCATGGACACATGCCAATTGGTACTGGGGCATAAAAGAACCACCAGGCATCCAAATCGAGTTATGTAAGTTTAGGCACCTGTATATAGGCATAGAAAAGGTGGTAAATCCAAATGGAGGGTTTTTTGGAATTTTACCCCCCCCCCCCCCCCAAAATGAAATAATTTATAGGGTTTCTATCATTAGAATAGAAACTACGGTTTAGGATACAAACTATGGTTTATGGGTATTTGATAGTATATATTTGTTAGTGATGAGAGTGATATTTGTCAGTGATTTCTAGGTATTTATGTTTCTATGGAAATGGAGAAGGGGGTAGGTTTTTTTAAAAAGGGCCCCATATACACATATGGGCATGTTGTAGGGTCAATAAGTTCATTCCACATAAGTTTAACTTTGCTCAATCCATTCCATTGGATTCATAAAATATTTGTCTCCTTCTATAGGATCAAGAGACGCTTAACTTTATTGACATTAAAATGAAACGATCATTGTTAAAAACAAATGGATCATTCTTTTGTTATTTGGAAGTTAGCCATGAAATATTTGGTGTGCTTCAAAATCATGTCTTGTTAACATTGATCAATGGAGACATTGAATTTGAAATTAAATTGATTAGTTAACCTACGGATAAAAAAAAATAACATTTACATTGCAAACTAGGAGTTAGTATACAAGTTAGGGTATACAAGTAAAAGCTAGGGCTTTTACAAAGCCAATGGTAACATTACAAAGTTGTAGAGGTGTGAATGTTTAATAGTAGATATTGGTCAAAGGTGACATTGCATTTGACATTAAAGTGATTGGCCAAGATAGGGATTCAACAAACTAGGGCCTAATCACAAACTAAGGTTTACATTGGAAACTAGGAATTAGTCTACAAGCTAGGGTTTAGATACAAGATAGGGTTCACAAGTAAAATCTATTGCTTCTACATGGAGAATTATTTCATTACTCTCAACTCCTTAATACCCAATATTATATAATAAACAACATGTGACATACAAAATAGAAAATGACATTAAAATTAAAGACAAGTAATTAACCCACATATAAGTAAATTATTTAAAGATAATAATTTGTAGAAAATATCACATTACATACATTGTACGTAACATATGCATAACAGAGAAGGTAAGGATAAGTAGGGTTTTTGGAAAGGTAAGCATAGTTTAAGTGGTTTGGGGTGACTGTATGTTAGGTTAAAATAGGATATTCTAGGTTAGGAAGGTATAGTAGGTAGGGTGGTCTACTATATGGTTGACCATATTATGATATTTTAGGTTAGGAAGGCTTAGTAGGGTAGTTTAATGTATGTTTTGTATGGTTGGTAAATAGTTGAGTAGTCTAGTAGGGTTGGTAGGGTACATTAGATAGTGGTGTGGTTTAGGCTAAGGCATGGTTGTTTTAAGTAGGTTCCTTGGCAAGATTAAGGTAGAAAGTAAGAGTGGGATTGGTTAGGATAGATAATGTTTTCCTTTTTGGGTACAAACAAGTGTAGGTTTTGTTTATCTAGGTTAGGTAAGTAAGTCTATGGAAAAACCATGGTTTCACTCAATAAAGGAAAAAATCAGGTTTCATTTTTTAGAATTAAATAATCCTCCCTTGTCCATATATAGTATATTTGATCATTTTGCCTATCTTGGGGGGCCATTATTATTGTATTGGAGTATGGGGAACACATACAAAGGTTAATTTCCACTTACTGCATGTTCATGCATGAGTTTAGGTGCCACTGAGACCAATCCCTACATTATAGGAGCCACTGTAAGTGCCACCAATAGGTTCCGTCAGTTGGACATGGTTGGTAAGTAGTTATGTAGAGTTAGTCTCCAGTCAAATTCAGTTAGATCACTCTGAGTTAGTATAGAACTAGTTTTGCATGGTTAATGGTGAAGTGGTCCCTTTTTCCACCTACCTCATTAGTTTAACTGGTTTAAATAGTTTAACTAATTGTTGGACTTATTCATACATCCAGAGTTAGACTAATGGCTCCCATGTAGTGATTTAGACACTCCTAGCTAGATATTCAATTGGTAGACTCAAATCTTTTCCACATGATTTGAATTATCCTTATTGTAAGACTGTTGTATCGCTACTAGATTAATGAATATTAATGTTGTAATTTACTGATCAATTCTTATCATTTTTATCTGAAATTTGCCTTATTTAGTGTAAATTGTTCTTACTATTCCACTGCACAATTCTACCTTTCAATTGCTCTCATTGCATGTAGATCAATGGTTCAATAATTTAACATGGTCTTAGAGCCTTGTCCAGGCTAGCAACAATTCTTATCATTTTTATTGGATATTAATGTTGTAATTTACTGATCAATTCTTATCATTTTTATCTGAAATTTGTCTTATTTAGTGTAGATTGTTCTTACTATTCCACTGCACAATTATACCTTTCAATTGCTCTCATTGCATGTATATCAATGGTTCAATAATTTAACATGGTATCAGATCCTTGTTTATGCTAGCAACAAGTCTTGTCTGACCTCCATTGTACATCAGAAGCAACTGAGTTTCCACATAAATCCTGGAATGATAGCCTTGCTCCTTCTGGATTCTATTCAAAGAAGTCTATCTAGGCGTGACAGACTCTAAGAAAGTGTACATGTCGAGGTGGAAAGGCTTGAAAATGACATGATTGTGAATTGATTGTGTTTTCTTAATGTTACTTGCACTTACCTACGTAGATACTTGAGGAATTGATAGTTTTGGCATATAGGGAGATGTATTCTTCAGCTCTCATACCCTAAATCTTTACACCTTTCAACTATTTAGATTAGAATCCAGGTATGCAGGTAGCCTTGTGCAAGCTTGGTTTGTATAGGATGACTATGGGCATAGAAACTGATCCTCGACAATATTTTGAGAAGAATAAGTATTTGAATCAACTTGATGACACCTTCAAATTCAAGTGTACTCATATCTCCTGGAATCTTTTGTTCCACCTTCATGGATTTAGGAATCTAAAGGAAGCTTGGGATAATATTTAATATTTTTTTGGAAAACAAGATGAGATTCATTGGCACATATTGGAGAATGAGCTAGGAGCTCTAAAACCTATCAGTTCTGAATCCATTCAACAATTGTGCACAAAGTATAAGTCTCTAGTACTTCAATGCAAACAATGTGGATTGGAGAGGAAAGACGAGGATATTGTGCTGTCTATTCTTAGAAAACTTGGTTTTGAGTACTTGGTATCTGTCTCTACATTCAATTCTAGAAGAGATTCAATCCCCAATTGGAATATTCATTCTCTAGATGCTTTTTTTGAGTTCTTAATATAAGATTAAGATAAATCGGTTCAAATGGGAGAAATTCAAGCCTCCAAGAATCAAACACTCTTGATGAAAGAATCAAACAATGTGAAAGCTAGAGGGAATCACAAAGGGAAGGAGACCATAACCACTGATTCTAAGCCAAAGGAGAATCATATATCTTCTAAAGGAGCATTAGTTTCCAAGAAAAAGAAGAAAATCGAGAAGACTAGATGTCCATATTGTATGAGATTTCATCTTAAAAGCCAGTGCATGAAGAAGACAATCGACCGACTATCAATACTCCTTAAATAGAACAATATCGATCTTCCATAAAAACTAAATAGGCATGATGTTGGAAAATTGACAGAAGATCATGAAAGGCACCATGCCTTGAAGGATAGCCTCACTCGATTGAAGGATTACTTGATAGATTCTACAGCATCCAACCACATGGTTTCCTCTAAGGAATCCTTCACCATTCTAAATCTCATAGGAGGAACTAATATTCATATGGTTGATGACTCTCAGATCCCAAAAATAGGAATAGGTTCTATTAAAATCCAACATGGAGAGTTCATAAATGTACTCTATGTTCCCTCCGTTGTGGAAAATTTGTTATTTATATACTAGATGACTCACACTGGCTCACCAAAGAAAGTGGTATTTGTCCCTGACTCATTAAAGATCATAGATCTCTCAGCTGGGAATATTATATAGAAAGGTATTGCATATCATGCCTCTGAGGCATATTCATTTTCATATTTCATGCCATACTCAGATCTAGTACAACCACAACTCATATTCGAAGCAAATAAAGGTATCAAATTTTATTTACTTCCATTTGCAGATACATTTTTATTATCTAACATTTCATATTCAGATTCAGAAGAAGAGGGATACCAACATGATTTTTATATTGAGGATCTAGATCTAGATCCAACATCCACTTCATCTCATCAACCTAAATGGGATCAATAGCTCATTAAAGCATTTGAGGATTTTGCTATGGATCCTGATGATCAGAGAAGAACGAGGTCCCATTATTAGAAAGAGTATGTTGCGCTCTCCCACAAAGATCCACTTCTCCCTGAGAGGTGCTTCATGATGTTGTGATCATATCCTCAAACATTCAAAGTATATTTCCATGATCCAATGTGGCAAGTAGCTATAGATGAGGAATTTGATTTTCTACAAGACAACAAAACTTGGGACCTTGTCTCCTTACCTCAAGAGAGGAAACTAGTTCATTATAGATGGGCTTGCAATACCAAGATAGCCTCTGATGGAACCACAACCAAGTACAAGGATATATTGGTGGCCAAAGGATACTCACAGATTCCAGGTTGGACTATAATGAGAAATTAAGTCAAGTAGCAAGAATGGATTCCATCAGACTTGTATTTGTAGTTGCAACTTCAAAGAGATGAGAGGTACATCACATGGATGTGAAAAGTTCCTTCCTCCATAGTGACTTGAAGGAAGATATTTACATGAAACAACCTGATGGGTACATTGAGTATCCTTCCTTAGTTTGAAAACTGAGGAAATCACTCTATGGGATCAATCAAGCCCCAAGGGAATGGTATTCCAAAATCGTATCTTTCACTATGTGTAGGGTACTATAGATTATAGTATCCATTATGCAGCTAGTACAGAACTTGATCTCATAGGATTTACAGATTCATACTAGGATGGATATGGGAATGATAGAAAATGCACTTTAGGATTTTTGTTTATGTTGGGATCTGAGCCAGTTTGTTGGTCCATGAAGAAGCAAGCAACACTTTCACTCTCTTCAAAAGAAGAAGAGTATAGGGGAGCTGTAAATGCAACTATTTAGGTAGTTTGGCTACATGGCATATTGAAAAAATTTGATATTTGCACATCACCTTTAGTGGACATTTATTGTGGCAGCTAGATTACCATAAAAATATGTAGTTATCTAGTTTAGTAGCAGTGGAAGAAGCACATTGACGTTCACATGCATTATATTTGAGAACTAGTGCATGACAAAACTATCACACTACATTACTGTCCTACATAGCAGAAGATTGCAAATACCTTTACCATGTCCTTGACAGAAACGAGATTTGTCTTTCTTGGATCTCTTCTTAGTGTAAAGGCTTGATTCATTGTTACTGATCCTGCTTATTTTTTAGGGGGATTTTTCCCATGAGGTTTTACCCATTTTCTATAGTTTTTTAAGAACTTTTATTTTTCATTAGATTGTATGGGTGAATTTTTTCCTAGTTTCTAGGGATCAAAGTTATCCAAGTCAGGATTAAGGGGGGGCATTAGGATTAAATAATTCTCCCTTGTATTCGAGTATGGCGAACTGTTCAAGGAGCTAGTCAGTTTAGATGACTAGACTCATTAGTAGACAAATTTTAGATTAGGCTGAATTCATCAGTTGTGTCGGTTGGGTGAAATGATAGGTAGTTAATATAACTATTTTGAAAATGTATATATAGGATGTTGAGCCAGATAGATACATGGTTCGTTTTGTTGTATGAACCCACATGTGTATTGATTAATATAATATATTATTCTATACACTAGTCTTGTCTCTTGCATCTATTATGTTCATATGATTCTTTATGTGTATTACCGGTAACCTTGCAATATGATTCATTACAACATTGGTTCTATTGTCGGTAGTATATATGCAAATGAAATGACTATGATCATATGATCTAAAAGAAGGAGATTAAGAACTAGTGGGAGTGTAAAATTGCAAACTATTTACAGAATTACACTAGAAGAAATAGACTAACTATTGCACAAACCAAGGAGAAGTTCTTCTCTAAGATAGATGAGAAGTTTGTCCAGTCCATACCGCAGTCTCTAAAAAAGCTACTAGATGAATATTCCGTAGGCCACTAAAGACAAAGAGTTACTTCAAAAAATAACAAGAGTTGGATGTACAAATTTGTCAAAGTGGTTCAAAATAATCACAGACAAGTTTTGTGAAGAACGTGTTGTGGAAGAAAAATTCTCTATTAAAAGCATCCAAGAGAGGTTCTATAAGGAATTCACCAAACAGTTTATCTGTTCTCTACCGACTCTTTTGTTCATGTTCTTGATCAATAGGGGAGAAGGCCAAATTGTCGAGTCTCATCCATTATTAATAGAACCACCATCTAACACTAACTGGGTGGAAAAACAAAAGACGTGGGAAAAAAATTTGAATAAAGGGAGTGGCAGTACTTTCTAAGAAATAAACAGTTCCACCCGAGATTACTTAATCGTAAGGTCAACTATGGGGAGTAGATGGTCATTTTTTTGGGTAGAGTACATGAATTCTAGTTGACTTTGAATATTCCACTGTCAACAATGAAAAGTTGGACCAAGAACGAAATAATTCAAACTGTGACTCACAAAAGAACTCGAGATTTACAAAAGATAGTAAGAGAGAAGAGACATAAGATAAGGGAATAACTTAGAGAGCAGGCTATCGTGCTCCAAAGAATAATGACCACCAAAGTGACAAAACATGAGGAGAATATGCCAAAGTCAGGTCATGGCCGACAGGAAGAGGGCGTAGATGAAGAAGTGTTACCGATAAAATAATATTTGTTTATAGAGTAGGGTGAAGCTATCCAAATTAACATACCCAAACATATTAGTCCTTAGTCTCCGATAAATTATAACCAAAGTTAACGAGTGTAAGACATTGTCGAAGAAGACCTAAGACAACGGGTTGAAGAGTTCAGTGTAAGGATTTTACTAGAAGATGAAGGAAATGATTTAAACCATATTGAAATTCTCTAGACGGAGTAGGAAACCAGGTTACATTTCAGTCATACACATCTAACTACAGTATCCATCTACTCTACCCAGTACATGAAGGAGAACCCCCAGCCAATCACAGTTTTAGAGAATAAAGACCAGTCGTATTCGCAAGAAAGGATATCTGAGTTACAACGGTTCACTTGGATATCGATGGAAGGATTCGACATAGATCAGAAACTTGTCGAGAACGAACTGACAACTATAAACAAAATGTCCAACAGAAACAAAAGTTTTGATGAATAATTTTTTTAACAAAACAGGGTTATAGGGAGTATCCCACCACCCCATCCACCATTTCCTTAAGAAGAAACTAACACCAGAGACATGGAACATGTCTCTACAAACACCGCCTTATACAAGGGCAATGAAGATCCCAGATGACATTGGTTCATCCACGAGTCGACCTGGGAAGCGAACACTATTACAAATGAGGGTTGAAAGATGGCTTAGTTCGTCAGTGCTCTGTGAAAGCGGGAACTTACATGGTATATGACATATACTAAAAAAATGTTGAATACCACAAAAGTATAAATTAAGCAACAATTTCTATCATTCTTCAAAACTCCATGTGTGAAGAATCTGGCTGCAAAGAAAATAATAACGATAGTCCAGAAACCAGCAGAGACTATCTGGGAGTATGACAAAAGACTGAAATACTTACTTAGCCAGTGTGAGGATATTTAGACACTTAGGAGTCAGTTAAGATCAACTTGTGTAATATATCCATTACGTAAAAGTGTGTTTCTTTAGTATGCATTAGTATGCATTTGTAAATATTCTAATCCAATGGTCACGATATGTTCTAGACATAGAGTGATCTGACGGGTCAACTTCTCTTAGATCATACCTACCATTGATCCGTGGCTTAACACCTGATTGGCCTATGATCTCTATTTAAAGAGCATAGACGATCCTTAACTAGTCGATCGATTATGAGAAGCTCATGGAACTTTATTTATTTTGCATAATAAATTGCTCCAAGTAGCTACTTGGTTGGGGCCATGGACTGTTTCTCTCTCCAGGGTTTTAACCACGTGAAAAACATCAGTGTGTTGATCTGTTATCTATTTGTGTGAAGCAGTTGCTCAAGGTGTTTGGTATTTTGAGAGTACCCTATGTACCCAAACATGGTATCAGAGCTTTTATGAAGAGCCACTTTCGGTTTTGATCTAGATTTGGAACCAGTGCTGCGGAAACTTTCAAAGTGTTTCTGGTTCTAGATTTTCTATGCATTTTTGGCCTATAGGAGTTGTTCCATTGCATAAAAAGTGTTGTTTCCATTGGGAAATAGTTTTCCTTTCACCAAAAACCATTTTCGTTTGTTCCAGAAACACCCATTTCGGAAAATCTGAAGGTATAATGTTACAGTGACAGATTTGTTTTTTTTAAATCTCTCATATTTTATCAGTTTTATTACTAGATATTTACTGTTATAGTCTCAGAGTGTTGCCTTCCATGGCTTCGTATGTTCTTTTCCGTGCACATTGCACGATTGCGGCGAATTATAAACAAGAAGGGAAAGTTTTTTTTTCTTGTCTTCTCGGCTACATATGCTCTTTGTCGTGCACCTTGTGTGATCACGACCAATCAGAAATAGAGAGAAAACTTGAAAATGTAGGCTTTTCGGGTAAGCTAACCAATATCTAACCCATTTGTGTGGAAAAAAAAGAACACACGAATAACAATAGAGAAGAGTAAAAAAAATCCCCCTTCCTCTTTCCATTCTTTTACATACCTTTAAAACTTAGCTCACTTGGTCCACAGTTGCTTTATTCCTTAATAGGTCTTGAGTTCAAGTTTTATTAAGCTACTTTTTAGTGCATGCAATTTCTATTTTCAAGTTACTTTATTGTAAAAGTGCATCTCACATAAATAAAATAAAATAAAAATTGAGTCACTTAAGTCGTTTAATTTATTGCCACACTATTTAAAAGTAACATTATTGTAAAAGTGAACCTCATTTATTCTACAAAAGTGAATCACTTCAAAGCAAATTTATTGTAAAGTGATTGTCAAAGCTTGATCTTGGAAAGAGGGGGGTTGTTTTTTTTAGTTGGTCAAGTTAATATCTACCACGTCACTATTGGGGACATCTTCAACATTTTCTTTGATCAAGCATAACTTCATCATCCAGAATTTGTTTTCAGTGCTATTTTTTTTAAAACCACATATTTTTTCGAGATATTTGCAACTAGATAGTTAGTTTTTATTTTTTTAGCCATTATTTTACAGTATGACTTCCCCTTGTGATATTATACTTACAAGTTCTAACTATTTCTCATGGAAATCTCGTATGGAGGATGTTGTAGGAAGTAGGGGACTTCTCAGGATAACCTCAGGGAAAGAAACAAGACCCACTGATGATGATAAGAAAATTAAATGGGAAAATAGATGTGATGGAGCTTGTGGATTTATTGGGATGTCAATCTCTACTGATTTGTGATTCCACATATCTGGAATTGATGAAACTGATAAAGCTTGGGAAAAGTTGGAATCTGTGTTTGGTAAACACAATGAAATTGGGGTCATCAACTTGAGAATGAGTTGCTTTCTTTGAATCCAAATGATTTTTCATGCATTCAATACTATTTATATAAGTATAAAACTCTTAGACTCTTATGTGAAAAATGCAAGATTAACAAAGAATACAAACAATGTATTTATCATATTCTTTCCAGACTTGGACCTGCATATTCTGCTTTTTGTATCTACATTTTACTCCATGAAAGAATCATTTACTGCAGTTAGCTATGAAGAGCCTAGTCTTGAATCCTTTTGTGATTCCTTAATTAGAGAGAAAGATAAGCTCATTCATCTTGGAATAATTAACATTGTAGATACATCTGGGAAAGCCTTATTGTCCCAACAGAAAGAAAAGTGCAAGCCTCCCAAGAAACAAAATTCATGCAATAATAAGCCAAACAATAAGGGTCCCAAACCCTCTTAGTTAGCTCCTTCCTTAAAACATGACAAAGGATCCAAGACAAAAGGAAATAAGATTGAGCGTCATTGCAATTTTTGTGGGAAAGATAATCATGATGAATCTAAGTGTTTCAAGAAGATGGTAGCCTTGGAAGCTGCAATGAAGAAGCACCACATCATCCTAGATTCATCTTCAAAATCTAACTCTCATGGACCTGCACTTTGCGCTTCTTGTTACTCTTATACTGCATCTTCTTCGTCTACTTCAAATGAATGGCTCATTGATTTTGGAGCATCTTATCATATGGATAAGGATCAAGCCATCTTTTCTACTATGCATGAATGTAACACCAAACAAATATTTGTTGGTGATAATATATCTCTAAGTGTTGTAGGATCTGGAACAGTTCTAGTAGAAAATGGCCATTTCAGTGATGTACTATGTGTTCCAAAAATTTCCTGCAATTTGTTATCAGTCTATCAAATTACTCATTCCGGTGAAGGTAAAACTATGATGTTTACACCTCACCAAGTTGTAATCAAGGATTTTAAAAATCCTCAAAATGTCCTTGCTACTTGAACTATTGATGATATTACCAGGTTGTACAAATTTAACAACTTTGGGTCATCACCTTTTCCTTTAGTTTTTGTTGCTCATAGTGATAACTTGAGCAAACTTTGGCATGAGCGATTTGGTCACTTAAATTATCGCTTATTGTGACAACTATGTAAATATAATATGGTGACTGGTCTTCCGATGGTATCTTGTAAGGACAATGTTTGTTCTGTTTGTGTACTCGAAAAACATCATCAGGATAGTTTTGACAAACGTGCCTCTTAACATGCCTCGGTTCCTTTGGAGCTTGTGCATAGTGACTTATGTGGTCCTCTTCCATCTGCATCATTTTCTGGTTTTAAATATTTCTTAACTTTCATTGATGACTATTCCAGACACACTTGGGTTTACTTCCTAAAACTTGAGAGTGAAGTATTTAACATGGTTTTGGCCTACAAGGCCCTTGTTGAAAAACAATCTGGTCATCAAATTATTAAGTTAAGATTTGACAAAGGAGGAGAATATGTTAACAACAAGTTCACTGCTTTTTGCACCGAACAAGGAATCCAAAAATATCATACTGTTCCATATACACCACAACAAAATGGTGTAGCTGAATGGAAGAACTGCCCTTTAAAAGAAATGGCTAATTGTATCATCCAATCTAAGGGACTAAGTCTTCAATATTGGGCTGAGGCCAAAAATTGTGCAAATTACATAGTTAATCGCACACCCACTAAAGTTTTACAAGGTATAACACTGGAAGAAGCATGGAGTAGAATTAAACCAGATGTAAGTCACTTTCATGTGTTTGGTTGTGAAGGATGGGCTCACATTCCGGATGAAAAAAGGAAAGCATTGCAGCCTAAAGTGAAAAGTGCATATTTGTTGGATATTCTGAAGATGTAAAAGGTTATATACTTCTTCATCCCCATTCACATGATATAATCCTTAGAAGAGATGTTAAATTTGATTAAAATATCTTGTCTTGCGAGCCTAACTTGGACGGTGTTCCATCTTTGGCCTGCGAGCTTGATTCGACGATTGTGCCTTCTTCTTCTTCTTCTTCTTCCAACTTCCTTGACAAGTTTCCAACTCTAGTTTCTGATAATGACAGTGAGGATGAAAATCCACCTCCTCCTGCTCATGTTCCTCCAATTGCACCAATACAAATACTTCCTTGATGGGTCCATTCAACATGTGAAGTAGCTGGTGATGTTACCGGTGATCCTAGAGATCAACGTCAAACACGTTCTCAGTTTCAGCAAGCCTCTTCCCTTTTGGCTCAAGTTTCCAAGAATCATGATCCATAAAATTTTGCAGAAGCTTCAGGAAATATAGATTGGGATGCATCTATGGATGAAGAATATCGTTCCTTAATAGCAAACGATACTTGGGATCTTGTTCCTCTTCCAAAAGGAAGAAAAATTTTCAAATGTAAATGGGTCTACAAAATTAAGTGTGCATCAGATGGAAGTGTTGAAAGACTTAAGGCAAGGTTAGTCTCCAAATTTTTTTCCCAAGTTGAAGGGATTGAATACAATGAAACCTTTTCCCCTGTAGCGAAAATGAACTCTATCCACCTTGTTCTTTCCATTGTAGCCTTACATAACTGGGAAGTCCATCAAATGGATGTCAATTTTGCCTTCTTACATGGTGATTTACATCAGGAAATTTACATGGAACAACCTCCTGGATATGTTCAGAATAAGTCTATCCTTGTTTGTCTCCTTAAGAAATCCTTCTATGGCATTAAGCAAGCTCCTAGAGCTTGGTATGCAAAAATGGATAGCTTTCTCCTTGACACTGGTTTTTCTAGATGCCATTCTGACCCCAATGTCTATACCAAGAAAGTAGGAAACCATCTCATCATACGTGTTCTTTATGTTGATGAACTTATCCTTACTGGTAGTGACCCTAAAATTATAACCCATGTGAAATCCAGTCTTAAGCAAAATTTTGAAATGTCAGACTTAGGACATCTGCATTATTTTCTTGGTCTCCAAGTCTTGCAAACCAAAGAAGGAATCTTTATTTCCTAGTCTAATTATGCTTGTGACCTTCTTCGTCACTTCCACATGGAAGATTATAAACTAACCCCTTCTCCCTTCCAGTCTGGAGTCAAAATTTATGCCACTTATACTCCCCCTGAAGTAGATGCCACCTTGTATCGTGAGCTTGTTTGTAGTATTTTATACTTGACTCATTCTCGTCCTGACCTTTCCTTTTCCGTTGCTCGTGTTTATCATTATATGAAAACTCCTAATGAAAGTCACTGGAAAGTAGTAAAAAGAATACTTTGATATATTCGAGGTACAATTCAGTTTGGGATTCATTATGGTATAGAGGGGAAACCTTTGTTGGTTGGTTTCACTGATTCAGATTGGGCCGGTGATCATGATGATCGAAATTCTACTGCAGGTTATGTTTTCAATCCAGGATCTGGACCTGTCACTTGGGCTTGTAAGAAACAACAAGCTCTTGCTCTTTATTCAGTATAAGCAAAAGATCAAGCCACAATTAATGCCAGCCAGGAAGCTTTATGGCTTCGACAGATCCTTTCAAAGTTTGGATTCAAGTAGTAGCAGCCTACTCCACTTTGGTGTGACAATCAAAGTGCCATAAAGCTTTCCAAATATCTAGTTCTACATCAGCGCAGCAAACACATTGAGATACACATGCATTTCATCAGAAATCTTGTTCATGATAGTCTTATTGAAGTTCTCTATTGCCCTATAGATGATCAAGTTGCAGACATATTCACCAAGTCTCTTACATAAGCGAAATTTTCTAAACTTTGGTCTATGTTAGGAGTTCAGGAATGTGTCCTCAAGGGGGATAGGCTCTAATGCCTCCTTCCTTCTCCTAATAGTGTCACTTTTGTAAATCCTTCAATCCTATTCCAAGTTGTTATTAAGGGGGGATGTTAGGATATTTAGACACTTAGTAGTTAGTTAAGATAAACTTGTGTAATATATCCATTAGGTAAAAGTGTGTTTCTTTAGTATGCATTTGTAAATATTCTAATCCAACGGCCATGATATGTTATAGACATAGAGTGATCCGATGGTTCAACTTCTCTTAGATCATACCTACCATTGATCTGTGGCTTAACACCCGATTGGTCTATGATCTCTATTTAAAGAGCATAGAGGGTCCTAGGCTAGTTGATCCATTATGAGAAGCTCATGTAACTTTCTTTGTTTTGCATAATAAATTGCTCCAAGTAGCTATTTGGTTGGGGCCATGGATTGTTTCACTCTCGATGGTTTCACAAACATCGGTGTTGATCTGTGATCTATTTGTGTGAAGCGGCTGCTCAGGGTGTTCAGAATTTTGGGAGTACCCTGTGTACCCGGACAACTAGCTGGACTATAACATAGACAAGCAATTACTAATCCAATGGGTTTTTGTAAGGATTTTACAGAATATCCGTATGCACATTAGACTGGACATGCTTAATACATATGAAGATGCACTTATGAAGGCATTGCAAGTCAAAATAAATGAGAAATACCGAGTGCACCATGTTAATAACCATATTGAGGAGCAATTAGAGATAATAGAAAAATCACTTCGAGATCTAAACCTCAAGCGCCAAGACGTATGGTGTACAAAATGCTCAATGGCTAGACATACTAAAGATAATTTCCTACAATACATTAGTCAATAAGATGTACGCTTCATTTAGTCAAAATGCTTTTGCGACATCTGCCAGGAGCATAGTCTACATGTGACAAAAGATTGTCTGTTCAATATGAAAAATGAAAAAAGGCTCCTGGTGCACAATATGTTAATTCAAAAGCCACACAACAGCTGGCTATCACCTAAATTTGAAGAACCAATAGAACTACCATGCAGTCTACCAAAAAAACATTGTTTCGTAGAATAATAACGATATCATTCCATTGAATAACAATGACCAGAACGAACCAAGTAATCAGATATACAAATGTCGAAGGTTTTAGCACCGATACGATAATAATCATTGTGGGGTATATTCAAGTCGAGGATGATTCTTTGGGAATAGTGAAAACAGACCACGACGACCAATCTAGTGCTACACGGGCTTGAACAAAGGAAATCAACATGCTGACTGTCCATATAGAGATCGAACCGATCTCAAGTTTTGTACTAGTTGTGGTGTTGGAGG
Source organism: Pseudotsuga menziesii (assembly GCA_001517045.1). Lineage (NCBI taxonomy): Eukaryota > Viridiplantae > Streptophyta > Pinopsida > Pinales > Pinaceae > Pseudotsuga > Pseudotsuga menziesii. The sequence goes on along the minus strand of LPNX011068987.1, from coordinate 363,783 downwards.
TCACTCTTTAGAGGATTGTCCCACCATGCTAGACAAAATTAATGAATATAATAATGTTAACGTCTTGTCAAGTGTTCAAAAGTGTGATGTTATTTGCACAAAGAAATTGGAAATAGTCACTAGACAAGGTATACAAATATGCGATGACAACCCTGAAATAAGTAAGATAAAGAGCAAATGTGACTACCCTAATCCTGTAATACAAAAGAAATTATACAACGATGCATTGAATATTTTTCAAGAGTTAGGTACACAAGAAGAAAATGATGATAATCAACAAAAGATTTCTCAAGAAATAATTAATATAATACATAATGAGAACTCTGTTGCGCAATTTATTGACTTATTATAAAATATAAAGAACAAATTTGGCACGGATCAACAAGCTAAAATCATTTTTAACTTAAACCAGAAATATAAAAGTGACGTTGACCCACTTGTCGACTTAGAAATCAAAGGATACCATGTATGAAAAGTCATTCTTGACCTCGAATCTCAAGTAAACATTATGACAAGAGATACATGGGAACAATTAGGCAGACCTCGACTCAGTGAAGCAGGCATATATTTAAAACTAGTGATTAAGGACTAATTGAACCTATTGGTGTTTGGCTAAATGTAGACACAACTATAAAAGGTATTACCACGAATTTTTATTTTTAAATCATTAACACTAAGGAAGGATCCAGTTCCTTTCTAGCCTTAGTGGGACAACCGTCGAGTTGAAACATGAAGGTGTTGATTTCATTAGATAACGAAAGGATAAAACTTAAGGGTAATGGGGAGAAAGTAATTTTTCCTATTCATCCTTCACAAGGTGAACCATGGACATAACCCATAGACAAAGAAGTTGATGTCCGACAACTATATCAAATAGAAAACAATGAAGATTATGTCGAACCAAATATATATGGTGAAATTTATTTGGGAAGCCCAGACTTGGTTAGTTATAACTGAGATGTAGAATTATATGACTGGGAAATGGAAAAATATGAACTATAAGTGAGGGAGTGATGGACCATTCAGGCCATTTTTAAAAATCTGACACGGCAATGTATTTCTGTGTCCATAATACTAGAAATATTCAGAAGAGAAATTAGGGAATACCCTTATTTAGCACCAATCAAAACAGACTCATTCCCATCCTGACCTTTCCTTTTCCATTGGTCGTGTTGCCCATTATACGCAAACTCCTCTTGAAAGTCACTGGAAAGCATAAAAAAGAATACTTCGATATATTCGAGGTACAATTCAGTCTGGGATTCATTATAGTACAGGGGGAAACCTTTGTTGGTTGGTTTCACTGATTCATATTGGGCCAGCGATCTTGATGATCGAAATTCTAATGCAGGTTGCGTTTTCAATCTAGGAATTGGACCTGTCACTTGGGATTGTAAGAAACAACAAGCTCTTGTTCTTTCTTAAGCAGAAGCAGAATATCGAGCCACAGTTAATGCCAGTCAGGAAGCTTTATGGCCTCGATAGATCCTTTCAAAGTGTGGATTCGAGCAGCAGCAACCTACTCCACTTTGGTGCGACAATCAAAGTGCCATCAAGCTTTCCAAACATCCAGTTCTACATTAGCGCAGAAAACACATTGAGCTAGACATGCACTTCAAAGGAAATCTTGTTCATGATAGTGTTATTGAAGTTCTCTATTTCCCTATAGATGATCAAGTTGCAGACATCTTCACCAAGTCTCTTACATAAGCAAAGTTTTCTAAACTTCAGTCTATGTTAGGAGTTAAGGAATGTGTCCTTAAGGGGGGATAGGCTCTAATTCCTCCTTCCTTCTCCTAATAGTGTCACTTTTGTAAATCCTTCAATCCTATCCTAAGTTGTTCTTAAGGGGGACTGCTAGGATATTTAGACACTTAGGAGTTAGTTAAGATCAACTTGTGTAATATATCCGTTATGTAAAAGTGTGTTTCTTTACTATGCATTAGTATGCATTTGAAAATATTCTAATCCGATGGTCACGATATGTTATAGACATAGAGTGATCCGATAGTTCAACTTCGTACCATTGATCCGTGGCTTAACACCCGATTGGTCTATGATCCCTACTTAAAGAGAATAGAGGGTCCTTGGCTACTTGATCGATTATGAGAAGCTCATGTAACTTTCTTTGTTTTGCATAATAAATTGCTCCAAGTAGCTATTTGGTTGGGGCCATGGACTATTTCCCTTTCGAGGGTTTTAACCACGTGACAAACATCGGTGTGTTGATCTATGATCTATTTTTGTGAAGCGGTTGCTCAAGGTGTTCGGCCTTTTGAGAGTAGCCTGTGTACCCAAACAACCAACTGGACTATAACATAGATAAGAAATTACTAATCCAATGGTTTTTTGCAGGGATTTTATAGAAGATCCATTTGCACATTAGACTGGACACGCTTAATACATACAAAGATGCACTTATGAAGGTGTTGCAAGTCAAAATAAATGGAACTACCCAGTGCACCATGTTGATAACCATATCAAGGAACAATTAGAGATAATGGAAAAATCGCTTCGAGATCTAAACCTCAAGCACCAAGAAGTATGGTGTAAAAAATGCTCAATGGCTGGACATACTAAAGATAATTTCCTTCAATACATTAGTCGATAAGATGTACACTTCATTTAGTCAAAATGCTTTTGCGACATCTGCCAGGAGCAAGGGTCTACACACGACAAAAGATTGTCTGTTCAATATGAAAAATGGAAAAAGCTTCATGGTGCACAATATGTTAATTCAAAAGCCACACAACAGTTGTCAATCACCTAAATTTGAAGAACCGATAGAACTACCACGTTGTCTACCAAAAAAATGTTCTTTTGCAAAATAATAACGATAACATTCCATGGAATAACAACGACCAAAATGAACAAAGTAATCAGATATACGAATGTCAAAGGTTTTAGCACCGATACGATAATAATCATTGTGGGGTATATGCAAGTCGAGGATGATTATTTGGGAATAGGGAAAATAGACCACGACGACCAATCCAATGCTATATGGGATTGAATGAAGGAAATCATCATGCTGACTGTCCATACAGAGATCGAACCGATCTCAAGTTTTGTACCAGTTGTGGTGTTGGAGATCACTCTTTAGAGGATTGTCCCACCATGCTAGACAAAATTAATGAATATAAGAATGTTAACGTCTTGTTAAGTGTTCAAAAGTGTGATGCTATTCACACAAACAAATTGGAAATAGTCACTATACAAGGTACACAAATATGCAATGACAACCCTAAAATAAGTAAGATAAAGAGCAAAGGTGACTACCCTAATCCTGTAATACAAAAGAAATTATACAATGACGCATCAAATATTTTTCAAGGGTTAGGCACACAGGAAGAAAATCATGATAATCGACAAAAGATATCTCAAGAACTAATTAATATAATACATAATGATAACTCTATTGTGCAATTTATTGACTTATTATACAATATACAGAACAAATTTGGCACGGATCAACAAGCTAAAATCATTTGTATTTTAAACCAAAAAGATAAAAGTGACGTTGTCCCACTTGTCGACTTAGAAATCAAAGGATACTGTGTACAAAAAGTCATTCTTGACTTAGAATCTCAACTAAACATTATGACAAGAAATACATGGGAACAGTTAGACAGACCTCGACTCAGTGAATTAGGCATATATTTAAGACTAGCTGATTAAAGACTCATTGAACCTATTGGTGTTTGGCTAAATGTAGACACAACTATGAAAGGTATTACCACAAATGTTTATTTTTAAATCATTAACCCTAAGGAAGGGTCCAGTTCCTTTCTAGCCTTAGTGGGATGACCATCGGGTCGAAAGATGAAGGTGTTGATTTCATTAGATAAAGAAAGGATAAAGCTTAAGCGGAATGAGAATAAAGTAATTGTTCCTATTCATCCTTCACAAGGTGAACCATGGACATAACCCATAGACAAAGAAGTTGATGTCCAACAACTATATCAAATAGAAAACAATGAAGATTATGCCAAACCAAATATATATGGTGAAAGTCATTTGGGAAGACCAAACTCCCTTAGTTATAACTGAGATATAGAATTATATGACTGGGAAATGGAAAAATATGAACTATAAGCGAGGGAGTGATTGACCATTCAGGCCATTTTGAAAAGCTGACACGACAATGTATTTCTGTGTCCATAATACCAGAAATATTCAAAAGGAAAATTAGGGAATACCCTTATTTAGCACCAATCAAAATAGAAAATGTAAATTCACTTTAGTATAAAGAGAGGGAATTACCATTCCTTCATATTCAACATGTATCCAAAAAGATAGGTTAACACGACTGAAATCAAATCCTGGTAAAAAAGTTTACGGGCCATGCTACGCAATGGTGGGATACCCATCTGTCAAGACTGCAAACGTGGTGGGAAACTTAAATATACTTCGTTGAAATATTTGGAGGGAAGAAGCTTACAAATCAGGCACAAATAGCAGTCTTTACATAAGGGAAGGACCTCAAAAAACACAAAAGTATATGTGAAAAAGAATGGAAAATACTTGGTTATAAAGATGAGAGAATATGGATGCACCTATTTCAATCAGCATTAGATGATTTACCAAAGAGGTGGTACAAGATGGAGGAAGCATGAGGAAAAACATTCTTATGCAACTAACTTAAAGAAAACTTCACCAAGGACTTCAAGTTCATACCGAAAGATGAACAACTAGTCGAAGCGACAAAACAGATAAAAACATTCGTAAAACTGAGTGAGAATAATAGTTCAAAAAAAACTCAGAGTCAAGCAAAAGAATCATGTCATAATATTCGGTCAAATAAAATACCATAGACAACAAGACTTAGACTAGAAACCAAGCATACAAGTGGAAAAATATTTCAACGAAAATTTGACCATATGGAAACAAGGAAACCAATTAGAACAATATTCAAGGTCGAATCAAACAAAAAAGAATATCCTGACCGGATGACAACATAAGACTTCCCAGCATTATTTTCACAATTCAAAGAAGGAAGTCGACAAATTAGTGAATCGAGGTGCCAAAATTGATGGAAGAAAAGGTTAAAACAGAATAAGTCGACATCTCTAATGATGGTAGCCCAAAAATGGCAAGAATAGGTGATTACTGGAATGAGGTGCAGACAACGAAAATAGTCAATCTACTAAAAGCGTTTCAGGATGTCTTTTCATAGGGTTATAAAGACCTTAAAGGTTTTGTTCAAGAAATGGGATAAATGAAGATCGATATTAAACCTGATGCAAGACCTGTAAAGAAACGGCCTTACAAACTTGCTCATAAATATAAAGAGATACTAAAAAAAGAGATCGCCAATATGTTATCGACCATAATTATCTACCATATTGAATAGTCAAAACGGGAAAGCCCAATGGTCCTAAAACCAAAGAAGCACGACCCGACAAGATTGAGAATCTATGTAGATTTTCGTGAGCTAACCAAAGTCACCCTAACAAACCCATTCCCAAATCCTTTTGCAGATGAAATTCTCAATGAGGTTGTAGGACATGAGTGCTACTCATTTATAGATGGATTTTCAAGATATAATCAAGTATCAATTACCAAAGAGGATCAAAAGAAAAAAACACTCGTGTGTGAATTTGGGTCATTCGCTTATAAAGTCATGTTGTTTGGTTTGAAAAATGCACAAACTATATTATCAAGAATATTAGTTAAAGAATTCCAGGAATGCATCTATAAAACAATTCCTGTATATTTCAATGATTGGACTATTTACTCCAATTAAAATATCACTGCAAATGGCTAAGCCTAATGTTAGAAAGATGTCGACAAATTCAACTATCACTTGACATAAAGAAATGTATCTTTGTAACCCCTATAGGAATTCTACTAGGAAATATTGTATGCAAAGAGGGAATCAAGGTCAATTTTGCAAATTAAAAATCATTCTTGACTTGAAACCTCCAGTTAACCCAAAACAAGTCAGATTTTTATTAGGGCATACAGGCTAGTACAAGAAATTTATTTGCCATTACTCAGATATGACATATCCTTTATAAGGGTTATTAAAAGAAAATAAGGAGTATGAATGGAATAAAGAATCTGATGCATCATTCGACAGTTTAAAGAAAAAAATAGTCAAAGCACCTATTCTTCGATTCTCTAATTGGTCATTAAAATTTCTTGTACACATTGACGCATCCGGCATAGAAATCGGTGCAACACTGACACAACTAGGATATGATTGAATGGACTATCCAATCATATATAGTAGCAGAAAAGTAAACAAAGCATAATGTAATTAATCCATGATAGAAAGGGAAGCACTAGGAATGGTCTTTGGACTTAAAAAAACTAGACACTATCTCCTAGCCAACCCCTTTATATTTTACACCAATCACCAAGCATTAAAATATCTAGCAAATAAGCCTCTACATCATGGAATAATCTGTCGTTGCTTCTTGTGATTTTGAGAATTTGAATTTGAAGTTGTAGTTCAACCGAGAAAGCTAAATGTTAAATTTGAACCCTTGTCGAGAATTGAAATAGGGGAGGAGCCTATAGGAGTTGAACATGATCTATGCAGGGTATTTTTCAAGGATTCTAATATCATACTTAAGTATAGTATTATAGGCGATTGTTTTGGATTGAAAAAAACATGTTTATAGATAGGTAGGTGAATACTAAATATGAAACATACAATTAACACTGAAATTCATAATTTTTTGGCAAATATTATGATAAAAAAATATTTTATGTAAATATAGGAGATATTAGAGACTAAAAATGACCAAATAGCGAATTTATTTTTTGAAAAAAAAACCCCAAAATAGCCAATTGGTGAAATTTTTCCCCTAAAAATTACCATGTCTACCAGATGCACATCTGTTTAGAATAGAAGTTTTACCTACCAAACTAGAAGAGATAGCACAATTCTTAGAAAATGGACAAGCACTCAAAGGAAGGAGTTCTAAAAAGAAGAAAAACTCAGCAATGAAAGCTACGGCTTATAGCCTAATAAATGAGTTCCTCTATATACTTGGTTTAGACGAGTTACTCCGTCGATGCATTATAGACCATGAAAGAGAGAGAATAATGCATGAAGCCCACTATGGCCTAGTTGGAGGACGTTTCCAATCTGACACAACTGCTAAGAAGATCCAACAATCAGGATTATGGTGGCCAACATTGTACCATGACTGTCAAAAATTTGTTAGTAAATGTGACCATTGTAAATGATTAGGTTGACCCCTACCAAGCACTGAGATTCCCTTAATATCGGTAAATTCAAGTTTAACTTTCAAAATTTGGGTGATTGACTTTATAGGACCATTATCCAGTACCTGGTAGAAGGTCAAGAGCGTGCTATATTATAACAGCAGTCGAATACGTTACTAAATGGGTATAGGAAGAACCTGTCAAAACCTGTTCTAGTGAAGTAGCCGCAAAATTTATATACAAAAAATATTATTACCAAATTTGGTTGTCCATTCACTTTAATCAACGATCAAGGGTCACACTTTATCAACAAAACTATTGCAGCTTTAACATACCAGTTCAAAATCAAACATAGAAGGAGCACAACTTACCATCCTCATTCTAATGGTGCAATTAAAGCATTCAACAAAACTTTGACAAGAGGCTTGTTATTCACCTGAATGGCACCTCTCCGTCCGAGTGGCGACATTCCTTATGTTGGCACATAAAAGGACATTTATGGATTGAGGGTTGCCTAAAACACTATAGATGGGAATATTATGAAATACATTTCTCATCCATGCAGCTGGTTATTTTTACCTTTAAATATGTCAAGACCTGTACGCGACTCTTTCTATATGCAACTCGCATGTTGTACGCGAGTATCAATTATTGCATCTCGCGTACAGATTTGTACGCGAGTTACCCTTAGAGAAACTCGTGTATCATACACGAGTTTCCAATATTGATGACCTCTTATGCCTTCCTTCGACATTAAAAATAATAAATCACGATTATTTGAGATTTGTTAAGCCATTAACCATAATCACCTTAACTGTCTCAACCTCCTCAACCCTCGAAACTGCCTTATTTCACCAAGTATAAATAAAGGCCTTGGGGAGGGTGTTAATAACATATAATTAAGAGTAAATTTATGCTGGTGGAGTTTATTCATAAGTCTTTGGAGCAGTGGAACTCAGGATCCTTTGGTTGTAGAGGAGTCCTTGTCTTAGGTGTTGGGTTGTAATTTGAACTCATTCATTATTGTTAATAAAGAGAATCCTTCTTCCATATGTGTCTTGAATGTCTTTCATGTATCATGGCTTGATGAATACTTATGCTTAAGCACTCTGTATATGATTTATCTAACCTGTTATATATACATGTATCATCTTGCATTTGGAGGATTTTCTCTTGACAGGCGAAGGAGAAGCATCCCAGAAGGCTTTGGAGGAGAAGCAGAATGGAAGAGGACAAAGCTAGGACCAACTGTCTTATATCGGGTGAGTCTTTTCTATCCTCCTATTTCCTTTTCTGTACTCTAGAGTCGATTGCCTGCAAGTTTCATGAGTATGTTGGTAGCCTCAGACCTTTGGTTATAAGGTGTTTATTCCTGTACAATAGAACTAGCGACTCCGTTGGGGAACCCAGACTGTTGTAGGTTGTTTCTGTCACCCTCGACCAGTCTTTGCTTTGAAATTTGTGTGTGGTATTTTATCCTGGTTCGTCCTTATCACAGTGTTTGAAAGCCTTGTGGATTTTTATTATTTTTTGAGAAAAATTGTGTACCTGTACGTGGGTTTCTCTCCTACACAGTTGCGTATAGAGGCCTGCATACGTGGGTTTCTCTCTTGGACAAATGCGCACGGTACGCGAGTTTCCATTCTACACAATCACGTACAAGCCTGGAAATAGGGATTTTTGTAGGACAGGGTTTGCTTGTCCCTCTCTTTGTGTAATTCCTATTTGTTAGTTGGCTTTATTTATCGATACTGTCTTGTTTGTTTGAGGACCTTGGTGACCACACTTAGTGCTTTTTCGTAAAGCCCTTGGGTTTCTTCTATTTGCATGTTGAAGTAGCTTGGCCTGTTTGGGTTATAAGGTGAAGTGTCTCTGTCTGGATCAGTGATCAGGGTTTTAAGCATTGTTTTTCCAATCTATCTTTTTGATAGTGGTTGGTTTGTCACTTACCTTTATAAGTTTACAGTGATCTTTTGTCATTGTGTGCACCCAAGATAGGGTTCCTACTCTCCCTTTGTTGGTTGATTCTTGGTTCTTTTGACCTGTTTACTTCGGTTTGTTTATTTTATACAATTGATTAGATCCAAGTATATTCAATTTTCAGTCCATTTTAGGTGCATGGTAGAGTTTGAGCATTTTTAAAAGGGAAAAGAAAAACATTGTTAAGCTTTTGCATTTGCTTTTACATAAGTAGTTTTCATTTCAGTTTTAAAATATAATCTCAAAAACTACAAAAAACATAGGCTTAGTTTCTTTTTATCGTTTGCATTTGTTTGTCAATATATATTTACAAAAAGAAAAAGAAGTTTGCTTTAGTAGTGGTAATTTGCTTTGAAAAAATACACCTTTACTTTTTTATTTCTTATCGAGTCAAAAACACCATAGTTCATCACTCCACTTCCTTCTGAGTAAGAAACAACCCTTTAAAATGAATGCAATAATTAAAATTTACTAGTAATTTTTGTTTTTAGGGGCCTTTCACCTACTAGCTTAGGCTAGACTTGTGGGATAGGAAGTGTAATATTCCCATAAGTTTTAAATTCAGACATAGTGGACCTTTCTTTAGGTAAATCCTTGACTTTATAAATTGTATCTGGGAAGCTCCTCTCAAACGAGAGTCAAACACAAGGCCACATGGAGGCATTGGACTGAGGAGATAACCCTCTGATTCCTTGTCGAAATGTAAATCAGGAATTTCACGCATCTGGGGGTTTTGTCCTAGACAGAGTTTCGGGCTCAGCGACCCTACCCATGCGTACGAGTCAGGTTTGCGACTGTCCCCCCATACTGTTGGTATAGCTAAGCTAGCCTTTAGTCTCTTGACATTTAGGGTTCATACTTAGGTAAACCGGAAGGCTCGGGTTCACCTTGGACAGGCTTGGAAGGTAACCCTTGTTGTAAGTGTAGGAGGGCGGTTGGGTGATTCCTCTGCTTGTGCCTAAGAACCACTTCAAGGATGCCAAGTAATCGTTCTTCAACTTTCTTCGGGAAAGTACATCTTTCACCCTTGATTGATTATTTGAGGCTTTAGGATTTTTATAGTGTATGCTCTATGGTTTTTCCTGTGTCTAGTTGGCCTTAGGATTTGATTTGTCAAATTTTCAATCGTGGAGGACCAACCTATTAGAAGGTCAAGAAGGTTGAGAAACCTTCCTCCTCTCGTCACATTGGAGCCTCCACCTCCACCCCAAAGGCGGAGATTGGACACGGACGGTTCATTTGAACCGGTAGGGATAAGTGAAGTTCTAGGTGAACCAGAACTTATAGCTAACTATTTTGATATTGATACAGTTGAGATAGAAGATTTGTAGACTGACAAGTTTGTGATAAAATTTAACACATACTTGACTGATTTAAACGATCCTGTGATCGTTCAGGTTAGACCTTTTGATTCACGTGTTTTAGGTGTCCCTGTGGGTAGGATTATGTCTTCTACGGGAGAAAGTTCTTTTGTGTTCACCTCATTCATTCCGGTTGAAGGGGTACTACCTCCCCCAGTAAGTTCCCCTAGATATAGTATACCTTCTACACCTTTGACTCCAGCGAGCCGGGTGGTTCAACCATCGGTTCACTCAAACCTAGCAGGTACTTCTAGTGATATGGTTACTGGGATCCCTAGTATACCTACTGTTATTTCTTCCTTTCCATATACTACCCAGAGTGGTCCGGTTGGATCCTTGGCATTTGTCCAAGGATTTCCTTGGAATGGGGGCACATTCCCCCATCCACTCCATACGTAGGGCCATCACCTTCCTATGTAGGAGTGTAGTTTGGGAACAATACTTATTAATGGAAAAGTTTCCAAAATCTGATTTCAATTCCATTTACGAGCTATCCCTTTTCGTTGTTCAGTGGAGGGATACTGGCTCCTATCTTTTAGACCCCTGTTTCTATGGGGACAACCTGAAATTCTTATACTGCACCTCCCACACACAATTCTATGGCCTATAGATGGAATCCATTTCAGAGTACTCTACCCACTTCGCAACCGGTGGTAGGGGGTGACCCCACTTTTACCTATGGGCATTCGGGAGCAGGTCCCTCTAATCCCTATACTGGCACATTTACTACCCTAGTTTGACCCAAACTTCTATTCCTGGCAACCTTAAATTTTCCAAATTTGTCAAAATTGATGAATGACCCAGTGAGGCATGACCCCTTATGGCCACCTGTTCCCACCAAATTGCCATCGGACATCCCTAAATTCGAGGGAAAAGTCGGTGAATATCCTGGGGCTCATGCCACCACATTCCATTTATGGTGTTCTTCGAATTCACTGAATGAAGATTCAGTAAGGTTGAGGCTGTTCTAGAGAACCTTAACAGGCACCGCGGCAAAATGGTATATTGAATTACCTTATGCTGCTTTCAGTAGTTTCTGGGACTTGGCTAGTGCATTTCTTAGCCACTTTCAGCTTCTCGTCTGGTATGATTTCAGAACAGACTTGTTGTCTACCTTTAGGAAGAACAAGGCTACCCACATCTCAAATCACATCGAAGAGTGGAGGAGGCGGAAGATCCTTATAAAATCCACTATCCCTCTTGAGTTTCTTCTAGAGTGGTTCCTTAAATCACTGTTACCCTACATATGTAAGTACTTATCCACCTCAGGAGTGACGAACGAAGAAGAAGCCATTCTCAGGGCCCAGCAACTGGATTTGATTTATTCACAATTTGCGATCTTGTATGAGATTATCCCTGAGGCACCGAGGCCTACGCACGATGTGGAGAAGCCTAAGCCTAGACCCCATGCTGATGGTGTGGTTGGGTCTGTTAACTCTCCCACTGTAGAATCTTTGGCTAAGAAACTTCATCAGTTGTCCATCAAGAAATATATGATGGAGGCAGCAAAGGATGCCCACTCCCCCGAGAGTGAAAATGTTTTTGCACAAACCTCTCAGAAGGGAAATCAGCAACCTGACGGGAAGAAAAAGAAAGGAAAGAAGGGAGAGGGAAACCAAAACAAGCAAAATCCCGTGAACAATGCTAATGGGGGGAAGAAAGAAAAGAAGAAGGTCAAGTTCCCGTGTAAGTTGTGCCACAAGGACCACCTTACTCACCTTTGTCCCCTTATGGATCAATCCCAAAATTTGCTTAAAGCTCAACAACTGGTTGTCCTGAAGGATCCTTTTCCCTAAGGGAAAAACTTTGCTTCAGCTTCTAATGTAGCAGGGGACACTCAAAATTCCCCTGACCCTAACTATATCAACATGGTTTGATCTTCAACTTTGTTGCAGACAAGGATAAAAAATTATGAGAAAGAGACTCTTGAGAAGGGTAAAGTTGTAGGTGAAACTTCTAACCCTCTCACAATAGAGAAGCCTGCTGAAACTATGCCGAAGATACCAAAAGGTGTATTCAATAAGACCTTGCATAACCCTAACACTAGGGCTGCTTCAAAATACTTAATGGTTGAAGATTTAGCTCAAACCCCGTGTGCAATGTCAGCTTTAGAGGTGTTACAGAGTTGTCCTGCTCAGCGGGATCCCCTCTTAGGAGCTTTAGGTAGCATGGACTCATTGAGTCGCATGGTGAAATTTCATTTGTCTGAAGTTAAAATTCGCCTACCTTACCATGTAGCCTTATCAATAGATTCCATCCATCATGGAAAGACCATTGGAAGGGAAGTTGTTGATGAGGGTGCTTCTACATGTGTTATGTCCTTGACCTGTTGGAAATATCTTGGATCCCTAGAGCTGGTCCCATCAAAAAATTTGCTTACTACTTTTGATGGAAGGTCCTTCTGTCCACATTGTATCCTACTGGATTTTGAAATTAAGTTGGCATGCAAAGCAGTGTCTATTGAAGTAGAAGTGATTGATGCTCCTTTGTACTACAATCTGCTTCTCGGAAGGAGCTGGACTCATGCGATGTCCACTATTGCGTCGGTCATTTTTCGTGTAGTGTTTTTTCCACATGAGGGCAAGTTGGTTACTATTGATCAACTTGATTATACTTGAAAAGGTCATTTAGAGTCTAATGAGTCCGCTATGACATTGGTTGATCAGGTCAAACCTGCTGCATAGAGCTTGGGGGAATGGAATGTACACATCACTGATGGGAATGTTTGATCTTCCAGGCCCGGTTAATTATATTTGTTCTACTAGTGTGGGGAAGTCCATATCTATGGTTGTCGTTAGGACTGATCCTTGGGTTCTCCCATCCCCCGATGAACCAGAAGTACCCTTATAAGTAGTGGAGGTAGCTTATCAAGCTATCAAGTAAGCCACTGTTGATTCCATTCTAGATCCTCTAACAGTATCGGAAGATCTAGAAGAATTTTATTTTCCCGCATGGGAGGAAAACTCTTCACACTCTATAGATTGTTTAGACATGGTTTTACCTTTTGATGAAGCCATTTTGGAAGCCATGAGTGGATGTGGTAAGATTTGTGAGGATCTTCATCATCGTTCCTATTTTCTTCCAGAACTAAGCAGAATAGAAAATCAAGAGTTTCAGTTGAGACTGTCAAAAGATGTTGATATACCTATCAATCCCCTGCCTAGGGAAGGAATGTTTGCTGAGGGGAATATGGCAAATATTTCCACAACTATACCTATTAACATCTCTGTGAACCTTGATGTCATGGAAAACATATATATAGGTGCAAATTGCTCTCCTTAAGAGATTTCCATCTATACTTCCCTATTTAAGGAATTCCGCGATGTCTTTGCCTGGTCATATGAGGAGATGCTAGGCATAGATCCATCAATTGTTGAACATGAAATCCGAACATATCTTGATGCCAAACCGGTTCGACAAAAGTTAAGACCTGTTAACCCGCGCAAAGCGGCGGCTGTGAAGGATGAAGTTGAAAAGCTGTTGAAGGCTGGTTTTATCTATCCCATAGCTTTGACTGAATGGGTATCCAACCCTGTTCCTGTTGATAAAAAGCAAGGGACTATCCATGTCTGTACATACTTTAGAGACCTCAATAAATCCTGTCCCAAGGACAACTACCCCACGCCATTTATAGACTAGATTATAGATGCTTGTGTGGGAAGTGAGGTGTTCTCGTTTATGGATGGTTTCTCGAGATACAATCAAATTCAAATAAAACTGGAAGACCAACATAAAACTGCTTTGATTTTTCCTTGGGGTACCTTCACGTACAAGAAAATTCCCTTTGTATTGAAAAACGTTGGGGTAACCTTTCAACGGGCTATGAACTTTGCTTTCCATGATATTAAAGCCATTGTCGAACCATACCTTGACGATCTTCCTGCACATTCTCGTAAGAGGATTCAACATCCAAATCATTTACGGTTGATATTTGAGAGATGCAAATATTATAAATCCGCTTGAATCCCCACAAGTATGTATTCTATGTCAAGTCAACAAGATTGCTCGGGTTCATTGTCTCTAGTATAGGCATCCAGGTGGATCCATTGAAAGTTGAGGCCATTGTAAATCTGCCTCCTCCTCGTTCAATCAGGAAACTTCAAAGCCTGCAAGGAAAGTCTAATTTTCCTCAATGTTTTATTGTTAACTATGCTAATATTACTAACTATTTCATGCACCTACTCAAATAGGACACCCCATTCATATGGGATGAAACCGCACAACTTGCTTTCGAGGCATTGAAAAAAGCTTTGTTGTCGGCACCCTTATTACGTCCGCCAGATTATTCTAGGGATCTTATATTATATTTGGCCGTGTCTAAGTTGACCATTGGGGTAGTGCTATTCTAGGAGGATGATAATCTTGTAGAGCATGTCATTTATTATCTTATCCGTGCTTTGGCTGGACCTAAAATTAGATACTCCCACGTTGAGAAATTAGCCTTAGCAGCTGTTTATGCTGTTCAGAGGTTACGTCACTACATTTTACTGAGGACCACCATAGTAGTGGCGGATGTGAATCCGTTCCAATATTTTTTATCCCGATGGATTGTTGGGGGGGAATTTAACAAATGGATAGTCATTCTCCAAGAGTTTGAATTGGATTTACAGTCCGCTAAGTCTAAGAAGTCCTTAGTTTTTGATGAACTTATAACAGAATTTCCTACTGAAGAATATGTAGTTGTTGAATATGACTCATTCCCAGATGAGCACATCTTCTTGATATCCACCTCTGATCCTTATTATGGAGATATTATTATATATCTCCAGACTTTGAAGTATCCTGCAGCTTCCTCAAGGGAGGAATGATGCAAATTACGCCTTCATGTGAAGAACTACCTAATCATAGGAGATACATTATATCGACGAGGGGTGGATTATGTCTTACGTCGTTTCCTTACCCATCAGGAAGCAAAGCTTGTCCTAAATGATTCCCACAATGGAGCATGTGGGGGTCATTTATCTAGGTTAGCAACAGCCTAGAAGATACTACGTGCCGATTATTTCTGGCCCACGATCTTTAAATATTGTGTGGAAGCAGTGAAGTGCTGTCATCCTTGTCAGCTTTACACCAGGAAAATGTGGTCACATCCTGCTTGGTTATTTCCCATTTTCTCAATAGGCCCCTTCATGAAATGGGGGATTGATTACATGACATGCAACCCAGCCTCGACTGGGGGGCATAAATACATCATTGTCGCTGTTGACTATTTTACAAAATGGGTAGAGGCAATTCCTAACTTTAAATCCGATGGGGAAACAACAACTTTCTTTGTATTCAATCAGATTATAGCACAATTTGGTATACCCAAAGTGATTGTCACTGACCATGGCAATCATTTTCAAAATAACATGATGACGAAACTGACTACTATGCTCGGATTCAGATAAGAACATTCATCTTCGTACTATCCGTAAGAAAATGGTCAGGTCGAGGCTGTCAACAAAATTTAAAAACTATCCTTAAACGTACAATTGATGCAGCCCATTCTAACTGGCACATCATGCTATATCTTGCTCTTTGGGCCTACTAAACTAATGTAAAAACTGCTACAGGTTTCTCCCCTTTCCAACTCGTTCATGGAGTGGAAGCAGTTACTCCGATTGAGTGTGAAATTCTGTCTTTAAATATAGCTATTCATGTGTTACCTGATACGACGGAGCTTGAGGAAAATCTAGTACATTTAGAACACCTAGATGAACAATGTAGAGATGCGCTGACCGCTAATCAAGCTCATAAAAATAGGTTCAAAACTCAGTATGATAAATCAGTCAAACCTCAGGTTTTCTCTGAAGGGGAACTTGTCTTGCTTTGGGACCAAGCCAAAGAACCCCTGGGGGCAGGAAAATTCAAGGCCATGTGGTTAGGACCTTATGTCGTGTTGAATGTTTTGAAGAAGGGCACATATGAGTTAGTTGATTTTGATGGGAATAAGCTGCCTTAGCCTAGAAATGGGCTCTACCTGAAGAAGTACTATGCTTAGGATTAGCACTTTTTCTTGTATTTTTATTGTATGTATTTTTATGTACATTAGGTTGTTGATTTTGTTTTTTATATTATCTGCTGGTTGTTGCAGATGTCTTCTGAAAGGTATATAGGGTTCGCTCATGGCACCAGCCGTCACACTTGTAACCTAGCTTCAGTAGCATGGGTTATTTAATCTCCCTTAGGATAGCTTGTTGCCACGGGAGGCGCTTGTTTAGGTACTACTTCTAATAATGTTGCTGAGTATAGGGCTATAATTGAGCTCCTATGGGATGCTTTGTCACATGGTATCACTTAGCTTGAAGTTCATCTAGACTCTCAGCTGGTGGTCTCCCAGCTCAATCGAGTTTATCAGGTATGAAATCCTATTCTATTACATCAGTTCATGCAAATTCAGTTACTAGAAAGAAATTTTGAAGTTATTATATTCAATCACATTCCACAAAATCAGAATCAATTGACTGATGCATATGCTAATTACATTTTAGATTGGCATCTAACACACATTTCATAAGGATATATAGCACACATATAAAAACATTTGTAAATAAACCTCCAACAACCATAATATATATATATATATATATATATATATATATATATATATATATATATATATATATATATATATATATATATATATATATATATATATATATATATATATATATATATATATATATATTTAAAATATCTATCCATAGATAGGTCAAGTCTGATCCTCAGATCCTGTCATATACAAAATATACAAAGATGTGGATCATAGTCCATCAAAATGTCCTAGATCTACGTAGGACCACCTTGGTCCCCATGGTCCCTTTGTACTCTGGCTTCCTTAGCCTCTTCGGCTTCGACAGCCTCCACAACCTCTATATACACAAGCACCGCTCTGACCACTCACCTGAAAATACGTAACCAAACTGGTGGAACTCCAACAACGAACTCCTACATGGCAGTTAGGATATGCTCTATCTGCAAGGTAGGTACTCTTTGGGTCAGCCTGACAAGCTTCCCCTCTAGCACCCTGATCAGTCCCAGGTCTTCACCTAAGACAGGACGAACAAACATTCTTGGATGATCCTCAGGGAGAACCTGTCCAATATGTGCATTTTGATACATTTATAGGATTAATACTTGTACATATGTATATATCTATCATTTTAAAATCCATAAAAAATTGAAAAATGATAAAAATTAAAAATTATTTACCTAGCTCTCCCCATGCTCCTCCTGGAGGGAGGACAAGGTCTGGGTCACCTCGAAATTCCATGCCGGCATATGGAAATTTCTCCAGTAATGGTAGCTGTCGTTCCCACTAGGTATAGAAATAATCATCATATACACTATGTACTGTGTCTCCTCCTCCTTGATGGAGGAATATGTCTCCCCACTTGGTCAGCCTCGGTTGATGTGGAGATCAGACCGGTAGAGGTATGGCAGGGCTCAACACTGGTACTCTTTTAAAGAAGAAGGAAACTAATATGCTCGCATAACCAAAGTTTTTTCTCCTTCCTCTTTTGCAATCGGACAGTTGTCTCTTCATGATAGGGACAACTCCCAAATACCAATCATAGAGAGCACCATGAAAAGAGTCAACTGCCAGCCTCATTTGGTTCTTGTTAGGTATAACTCCCGATTCAATTCTATTCATGGCCAAAAACATTAATTTATACATTACAATGAGGCGGTTGAGAACCATCCTTTTCACCTTCCCATGCAACTATTCAAATTCCTATTTATTTATTTATTTACAATAATCTTGACGGATTATATTCTAACAATCCCCCTCTTAATCCAAAGGGGTGTTCGTAAGTCCGAGCATGTTTCTGAATCTTTCAAACTTTTCTCTTCCAAGCGCTTTGGTGAAGATGTCTGCAACTTGATCATTTGTGGAACAATGTCGAAGATGGACTGTCTTGGCCTCTACATGATGTCGAATCAAATGATACTTTGTGTTGATGTGTTTGGTTCGATCATGGAATCTAGGATTCTTAGCCAGCTTGATTGCAGAAGTATTGTCAACCAACAATGGAGTGGAGTTCTCTTGTTTTTCTTGCAAATCTTTAAGTATCTTCCTGAGCCATACTAATTATTTCGTTGCTTCAGCTGCAGCCACATATTCTAATTCTATTGTTGAATCTGCTGGAACTGACTGTTTGCGTGATCTCCATGAAACGGCTGCTGATCCAAGACTCATAGTGTATCCATAAGTTGATACTCTTGTCTCCTTATCGCCATCAAAATATG